>JAKCPI010020326.1:0-68453 GCA_023213315.1 Euborellia annulipes | reverse complement strand
AATCTGGTGTGACTGGCGCACAGCACACAACTTTCTCTTACCTTCGGTAATCGAAAGTTGTGTTCTGTGCACACCAGATTTTCCGTGTGGACATATATTTAGTTTCCGACATTTCAGTACATTCGAATTTCAGATGTAAAATTTATAAGTATGAGAAAATACTTATATTTTGTTACCATGGCAACCATTTCTCCTATCTTTTCTATGGAGAACAAGAGTAAAGTGGTCTTCAGAAGATTTCAATCCCAAAATGAGAATATACATTTTATAGAGAATCTAAAAAATAATTGATTTTTGAATTTAAAAAAAATCGTTGGAGCAAATTTTGAGAAAATCGAAAAAAACTGAAAAAGTGCATCAGTAAAGTACTAGTACTCTTTGGTCGATTTTGTTCAAAAGCTTCGTGTCACGTCCCATGGGGGTGCCTAACTTAAATATAAAATTTCAACCTCCTAGCTCTTTTCGTTCTTGAGATATTTTGTTCACAGACACACAGACAGACAGACCATGTCGCGAAAACCACTTTTTTGGATTCAGGGGACCTCAAAACGTGAAGATCCATCAAAATCTCGACATCGAATTTTTGACATGAATCCAATACTTTCTCTCTATATATATATTACATATATACATAGGTAAGAGAAAGTAATAAGAAAATGTACATTTGTATTTACAAATAATAAAATTAGGCAAAAGGTCTTTTCGATTAAGGCTCCGTGGACGCCCGGCGCATGCGTAGTGACGAAGATCACATGCGCAGTAACGAAAAGCAATACGCTTTTCCTTAATGCGCATGCGCCGGACGCCCACAAAGCCGCTGGAAACTCCCAAAATTAGTACCCCGAGACGCGCACCTTAATATCTCCGTCTCTGAAGTCCTCGGTCTTTTTTTAGCTTTTCTCCCTATTTTTGTATCCACTACTACTCTCGACTGTCCTGTCCAGTAGCTCCTGCATTATTTGTCCTAGATTTTAGTCTTCTCCGTCTGCCTGTGCATGTCCTTCCCTATCTTTTCTCAAATTCCTTCAAATCAAGTCAGATAGTCTTCCAACATTACATTTATTTTTATTAGTCTGTAGTATGTGCAATATGTCATTGTCATATGGTTTTTTTTTTTTTTTTAAAATCCTTCCCCCTTCCCCCCCACCCCCCCCCCCACCCCCACCATCCCTTCCGCCACACCAACCCAAACAAAAAAAAACAATAAAAATATTTTTATAAAAAAAATAAAAATATATAGGGCCAGGTCTTTTTTATAACACCCTGGGGACAACAATGGGAAAAAAAAAAACACCGGACCCCCCGGGGCCCAACCCCCCGCGGTTGGGAAAAGAGGGTAACCCCCCAAACCCCCCACCCCACCCCGAGGGGATTGTCATATGGTTGTATATAAATTGAATGTAATAATACAAAAATTAATATTTTGTAGCCAACGTTTCGAGCATTCGTCGCGCTCACATTTAGGGCCAATGGACGGAACATTTTATTTTGGTATAGGCCTATATAACAGGTAATAATAATACATATTTTTCACAAATAAAATTATCGAAGAGGTCATAGAATCTTTACCACTTTGGTAATTTTACGTGTGAGAAATATGTGTTCTTATTTTGTTGTTCTAATCATGTATTGATATATAAAAATCCAATCAATCAAAATAAAATTTTAAGATCATAGACAGTGAATATGAGCAGCACTCCTCGTCCTTTACTAGGATTGTGCTGTAATCACTATCCTTTTTGGCGGCAAGTTTTGAGATTCTTTTAAATAATCTCCTACCCAAACAGCCTATATATAAATATATCTATTAATAGATTTGCATGCCCCACATATTGGCATTTGACATTTTCCCTTTTTCTAAACGCTTTTTTTTAAACCTCGACATTCCTTTGAATTTACATTTTAAGCCCAGTAATGAAGAAAGTCTCTAAGTCTCCTGGATGTAATTTTAGCCATTAATTTGTAAATTAATTGCTGAAAACGGAGGTTCATTTATCACCTTTGTTTATTAGGCCTGCTCTTTTGTTTCATTCCATTGGACGGTACGCATTTACTTTTTTATTTATTTATCCTCCATGCTTTCTCCCTCGAAACCTAATCGATCTTTGACCCGTGAAGTACTCCTGCCCTCAATAATTATTTCTAGCGATGTTGAGTCCTCTCTCAGAGTGCCACAGAGAATCAATACCTGTTTCCCTCTTTTAAAGAAAGTCGTGATTAGCAAAGGGCAAAATTTAATTTGCCGCCCCCTCCTTGAAATTTTCTATACAAAATCATATCATTTTACCTTTTTTTTTTAATAGTAAATCTTTCTTTAATTGCCGCTCCCTGATATCTGCCGCCCGGGGCACATACCCACTGTCCCCCTCTAGATCCGACCTTGACTGTACAGTACTATTTAAATTTTTTCCCCTTATACTCATCGCCCCCACTTATTGATTGCCCCTGATAACCCAAATCGCCCCTGGGGGCGTTGCCTCCAGGTTGGGAACCACTGGTGTAGAGTGACGCATTTTCTCTTATACAATATCAATCTGTATAGAGTATTTCTTTTTATTAAATTTGATTTAATTAAAAACCTCCTGAAATCTAACACTAAACAGGGAGATTCTTAATTAAGAATATACAGTAAATAGGCCTATATGTTTAATTTCAATTTGAAGAGGTTTTTTTTAATTCGAAACTGAAATCAATAATGTCTATGTGTATCGAGCGTTTGACACTTGATTTGTCAGATAAATGATATGACGAGTAAATTAAAATCAACAAGGTTAATAACATTTTCAAATTGATTAATATTTATATAAAAAAAAAAAAAAAAAAAAACATTTTGAATTTATATAATTAATACTTTTTTAAAATCACATACCTTTGTGATTTTATAAAAAAAAAAAAATGTTTTATAAATAAACCAAGCTAAATTTTTTTTTCCAGATTTTTTTTTTTTCATCCATTGAAGGTTAAAAGTAAAATAAAAATAACGCATTAAAAAAATTCCCTCTCTCGTTTCTGAAATGTTATTAACCCATTGAGAGAGCAAATGAATTCATTCCCACAAAGACTTTCTCTATAAATAGTTATTATATAAGCTTGAGAGATTTAAATCCAAACCGATTATCAAAACATGAGTTCATTAACCAGTTTTTTTTTTTTTTTTTTTATTTATTTATCACGAGCTAGTGAGAGATTTCATTTAATCTTTTCCATGGTTTTGCCATACTCATATAGATATATTTTAAAATGGGTGTAATTTAACGGGTTAACAAAATATTCGTAAAAATATGGTGTTCACACACCCCGCCTTAATGGGTAAATTAAAAAAAAATATTATTAATAAATATTTAAATAAAATAATTTTTATAATTAAAAATATAATTTTATTCTATTATATATTTGAATTTAAATTTATCATAAACTTGGAATTGAAATGATCCACGTAGTGACTTTTTTGATACCCAGCGCTCTCACGTGGCGAAAACTGCAAACTTTCCTATTGTTAGCGAGTAAGCAGTGATGTTGTCAAGTGTTCGTGAAAAATGAATTCATTTTATTATTTCGAAGAGAATTTTATAATTCAAATTCAATTTGCATTTAATCAAGATTCCCCCCGAAATTCCTTTTTAAGGTAAATAAACTCTAATAATCATTCCATCATTGCTTAGATAATATTTTTTATAAATTAATTTTGACGTTTGAGATGAAATTTTATTTGTTCATCTTCGCTCCAAAAATGTACATTTTTTTTAATATAGTAAGTACACGGAGTTGTGTACATCAAGAATAATTACTACTTTGTGACTAAATTATATTTATCAGCCTTTAAGGACTGAAGATAGACAAATAAATTATTAAATAATTTTGCTTTGAAACTGGTCAGAAATATTTTGATTGGACATTTATTCTATTAAATTTTAATTAAATTGTTATTTCTTAGAATTTTGTTATCAAACACCTACACTATATTTACATACTCCTAGTATGATTTATTTTGGAACCACGGAAGGAAGAGCCAGAGCGGTGCGGGGGATCTGGTGTGACTGGTCGCACAGCACACAATTTTTCTTACTTTCGGTAATTTAAATGTGCATTCTGTACTTACTTACCAGAATATAAATACAAATCAAATTTTTAAAATTTTATATTAAAAACAAAATTTAATTTAAAAAAAATATATTTTTCTCAAATCTGGGGGGGGGTAATTACCCCCTTTACCCTCCTCCCCTCTTGTATCCGCCCTTGGTTGGAACCTACAATCTCTAAAATGCAAAAAAAGGCCCCTAGAGAAATTTCTTCAACATCATTGACGATATTTATTTGATTCTCAATAAAATATCAATTTACATTTTCATATGGACATGTTTCGTAATCTTTCTCAATGAATAAAATGCATTTAATAACAAGAAAAGAATAAAAAAAACATGTTGATAACAAAAAAGAAAAAAAAACGCACTTTTCTTTACCTTGAATTCTTTATGTAAGTTTTAATAAAATTTAATGGAACTAATCAACTACCTTCTCTTGGAAGAATTTGTCATTTTTTTTTTTTATTTTTTATTCAATACTAATTAGTTAGGTCTTCTTTTAACCTTTAAGGTTTTAAATTTGGTTGAGAAAAAAAAAAAATTGAACTTATCGAGCTCACATGTCAGACAATTTTCTAAGCTAAGACAAAATTCATGCTTAAAGTTTATAAAAGTTTTCAAATTATTTGGGATTTTTTCTATTCAGGGTGGATTCAGCCTAAATTTGGGCAAGAACTTTCTAGGTATGGCCAAAAAAGAAAAACACCGTCAAATTCAAGATGGGAGTGTTAGCAATCTCAGTGATAGCGAAAATGTTTTAGGAAGATTATGATAAATCTTTTTAATCTTCGGAGGAGCTATGAATAATAATTATACTAAAAATAAGTTTATTACTTTTTTTTAGATGTATTTTAATTAGTTAAAATAACATCTATACATGAATATCCCCTTTAAAATCAATACTGTTAATGTTTATTAGTTTATCAAATGGTCTTTAATGAAAATCAGAACGATCTCTCTGATAGCACAAGCAACTTTTGCTTGAATTCGGTGACTTTCAACACGCATAACTTTATAAATAGAGGCAGTTGTCACCATTAAAGCACCCTCCCACTTAAAAAAAAGAGGTTTAATCCTCACAGAGAGAGAATAAACATATGTAAGCAGAGAAAAAATTACTAAAAAGTAAAAAAAAAAATCATACTTGGCCTCTAAATAGATGGAAAAAAAGGTCAACAAGTTTTGCAGGCAGGTTCTCCCACTTAATGTTTTGTGTCGGGTGTTTTGGATAAAATTACGTTTAATTTAGTCATGTGCAACTTGTTTTAACTAGAGGCATTATTAATCTATTTCAAAGAGGGAAATGCTAATTAGATTACTTAAAAAAAAATAAACATTTACATTAAAAATACTTACTAATCTGGAAGACTATATTGTAAATAGGAAAATTTAAAATTTTTAGTCAAAAAGTAACAGAAAATATAGATCTCTGTAAGATTTTTATGTCGATAGAATTATAATTAAGTATGAAATGTGGAACGCCAAAGTTTAAAAGTATATTTATTATTAGGAGAATTTTTAATTATAGACCACATTTTGTTATTAATTATTTATTAAAAATATAAATACTGTACAATGTTTTGACTGCTTATTCTGCAGCCGTTATTAAGAACTGTGTACTTGCTCCAACTTAAGTAAACTAACCCTCACGACCGTTAGGTGCCTTTTTATATACGACATCAGCGCCATCTGCAGGCATTTTTATTCTTGCAGGCATTCTTAAGTTAGATACAAATTTTCCCGCATTCGAGCATATCAGGCACTTGTGGCAACGACTGTACCATAAGGATTGTAATACTTTCAATTTTTATTCTATTTGATTGTTAGCGATGTCGTGAAAGAGTCCCCCTCTCTGATTTTTATTTAAATCAGACTGCTCAGTCTGGTTTAAATAAAAATACCTAAATTGATTAACAGATTATTGATATGAATATATTTCAAGGCCATTTTCTCCCTCTTTGAATAACACTTTCACACTTTTTTTTTTATTATTGATTATTTACCATTGTATTTGTTGAAAAAATAATCTTTTGAATTCTATCAGAATGGAAAAAGTGAATTTAGATGTAAAATGCAAACTTTTGTGATTAGGGAATTAAAAAAAGGCGAAAATGTAGGCATATTCCATTATACGAAAAGTATTTTTTTATTTAAATTTTCATATAAAGATTAATTTCCACGCTACAGCATGGTCCTAAATACTATCACATATAATCCTTTTTCCTTCTGTCAGTTTTAAACGAAATGAATAGAAAAACGAGATATAAAAATAATAAATTTGTACCCCATCTGTAGATTAAATGTTTGTTTTAAAATGTATTAAAAAAAACAATCAACACCTTTTTTTCTCATCAAAATTATAAACACTCAGCAACTAAAGGAAATAAAGCAACTATAGATAGGTATGACCAGAATTTAGGAGTGTTTTTCCAAGAAAGCAACTCGGCTAAATAGACATAATCCAACATTCAACATTTTAAAATAAAATTGCATACAAATTTGAATAGCCCAAATATGAACATACACCACCAACATTACAATTACAGCCAAGGTTTTTTTTGCATCAAGAAAGCCATTTGACCTCGATAACTTTAGAGAGCATTCTTGTGCTTTAAATATTAGGAATAAAACTCAATTGGGGAAAAATAAAAGATCTTGTTTTTTTGTTTTTCCTCCTTACATCCTCGCCGAAAAGACAGGATCATGGTGGTGTTTTGAGTTAAGGTTTTTGATTAGAGAACTTCCCTCCATTTTCACATTATTTTTTTGTTTAGTCCTGATTTACTGGTAAATAAAAATGTATCATACTTTGTTTGCTCATTTTATTCTAAAAGCTAAATAAGATACGAAAAGCATTTTAATTAATCCCCTGAATCCCTAAAATACAAAAATTAAAAGAATCTCAGCATAATAATCCCATTTCTTTTGATTTATTTCGACCTCAAAAGGGTTTTTAATTTAAATAATTAAAAAAAAATAATAATAATAAAATAACGAACGAATACCACCTTTTTTGTTAATTCCCACCCAATTAGCTCAATTAGAGACTCGTGTTATTTATTTCAAAACATGGACAATAATAACAAAAGCAAACAACCAACGACTGGCTGACCTTTTTTTTTCCTATCTATCTCCTTTTATCTCATAATTCCCATAGTGAGGAAGTCACGATCGACCTGTAGCTCTCACCTGACCTAGACTGGTCAGGTGTGATCGGATAAACGGTGCTATTGATCAGAGGAATTCAAAAACACGATTCGTTGAGGGTGGAAATAACCCACGGCGGGGTTTATCTCTAAAACTATAAATCATCCGGCCAGGGAGATGCTTTAAATCTCTTATTGTCTTTGATTGTTATTTATTTTTTATTAGAAAAAAAAAACTGAATGAAAGGTGGCAATCGCAAGCTTTTATTTGCAATTGAAAAATCAATGCCCATTTTATTATGTCAGAATTTTTTAATCTTTGCTTGAATTAAAAAGAAAATGATCCCCCAGCATTTCGGTTCAGTGGTTTCCGAATTAATAAAGATTCCCCACCAATAATCTGAATACGTTCACTGCTCTGGAAGATTCCTTCCAACTATTTAAAACTTAATTAAAAAACAAATATGAGGCAATGGAATGTTAATATTAATAGTAAATCGTTACGGCTAAATAACGATTTTTGTGAATTAGGTAAATTTACCATACCATAATTCTAACACTTTGGAAAGCTCTTGCGCTGAGTATTTTTTTTTAAATTTCAAACTGGTGTTTATGGGTTTACCTAAAAATCAATTGTTTACAACGATCGATTCTAAGACTCTGCATCACCATTAGAGAACATTAGGCAAGCTCTAGTAACATATCCGACGATATGCTGGAAAACATTAGAGGGTTCCCGCAAAACAGCCATTGACACTCGGGTGCTGTGGCACATCTCCCATAAGTTATAGTCAACATATCGGCATAAACAAACTCCAACTACTTGCCCTCCTGACCTTCAAAGGAGTCCTGTTCCACAGCCTGACGGATGCTACCAGGAAGGATGCATCGTACGTTACAGTTCTGTGATTGGGCATCGGCAGATTAAGCGGACACATCCTCGAACTCACCCCATCCCTTAGTGCAAAAGTGTAGCTTTCATATGAATACTGCGGTTGTTTGTTTTTTAACACCCCATGAAATATTCTCTTTTTTTTTTAATTTATTAAAATGGGCAGCAGAAATAGATTAACGCAGTGTATTGACAATAACAGACGCCATTTGCCTGATAATATATTTAAAACTGCATGAACTTAAACTCTACATGTTGTCCTTAACATTGCTCAAAGAATTAAATGAAAATCTGCATTACTTTTATTGAATTTCAAAATAAGTAAGTTGCTCTGCCTCACCTTGTAAAAACATAATACATTTTTTTTGGTAAACTCACCCTAATTTGTATTCCGCTTATGAGGGGGAGCTGTTGAATGCCTCCGAAATATCCGGTAGTCTAACACTCACCTGCCATTATATAATCAAAATCAGTTAAACCTAAGGATAACCCTCCCATTACACACACCACTGACACTTATCCTTCCCTTGTTAAATCTAAAATTCCATTTCATTTTTCTAAATTTCAGGGTTGTTTGAAATAGACAATTTGATTGAATTATGTTTTTCTTTTCCAGTTGGCAGGAGTGTTGGTCCTAGGCTTCTCAATTTGGCTATTGGCTGATCCCGCTGTTTACGTCGGAGTCACCCAGAATGAGAACCACTATTATATGGCAGTATATCTTCTTCTGGCTGCTGGGGCTCTCATGTTTCTCGTAGGCTTCCTTGGCTGCTGTGGTGCCTATCGAGAGAGTCCTTGTATGCTCGTATCTGTGAGTACCTTATAAATACTTATTCCTTAATATACACACGAACTACTACTTCTTATCCAAAATACAACAAAAAATTTTAAATGGAAATTAATGGTAAATTTATTAATTTCTTTAAAAAATGATTCAATTGCCTTATCTAATTCCACTTTAATTCATTAAAAATACGAAGAATATACAGTATAATTAAGTCATAAAATTAAACAAATATTTCATTGAAAGTGAAACATCGCTTTTACATATTTAATAATTGAGCTAGGCCTATAATGAATGAAACAATTCATCTCCTGTGCCAGAGGGTAGGGGTTCGCTATTTTGCTAACAATTTTTTTAATGGCGCCTAAATGGCCTTATATGCACAAAATTGTTGGCGTACAGGGTTGGCAATCAAAGGTCAGATAAAATTATTTATGCTCCGGAGAATTTATTTACACAATAATGGATCATAATTTTTTCCAAAATTGAAGACAAATTATAAGCAAATGAATAATGAGACTTCATATAGACCTATAATGAGACAATACAAATTTTTGAATAACGCTTGAAAATGGAATTCCCTCCTCCAATCATTGCTTTAATAGGCTACATAAAAAAGTCCCCAATTTATATCATATCAGCAATATTTTTCAATCTCTCTCTCAATATTTGATATAAAAATTGC
This sequence comes from Euborellia annulipes, assembly GCA_023213315.1. Taxonomy (NCBI): domain Eukaryota; kingdom Metazoa; phylum Arthropoda; class Insecta; order Dermaptera; family Anisolabididae; genus Euborellia; species Euborellia annulipes. The sequence continues at coordinate 58,864 of JAKCPI010020326.1, read as the reverse complement.
ATTTAGAGAGATGATCAGAAAAATCAAGCTGGAATTAAAATTTATTGCTCCATATCCTCCTAGGATTTCAAGTATCAAATTTCGCTACTATCAGACATATAATTTTTTTTTCCTTTAATTATGATGTCATGAATTTCTTTTCTCCGTTCGTTTAAATTAAGAATGTCACATAGTTTCTAAGATGAAGAAATTATGATAAGCTTTTCAAATACACGCACATTTTTATGCCCTGTTTAATTTATAAAAAAATAATAACAAACGTTGCAAAGTTGGTAAAATAATTGAAGATGTTGATTAAGATTTTTTTAAAAACTATCATTAATGGCAAGTTTCAAAGGCCAGCCAAAATACTAATACCTTGAAGTTGTGGTTGTTATGTGGTTATATTGAAGGGATGGAGATATCAGCCAAATTAGAATGCTCAAAGTTCAATAAAACTCCCAGAATAAGAAGTTTCGGCTTGAATTTATTTGGCCATCTTCAGTTGTTGGAAATTATACACATATTGCAAAGCGCACATCAACTGAAGATGGCCAAATAAATTGAGAAATTGAGACAGAAACGTCTTATTCTGGGAGTTTTATTGGACCTCCAGCATTCCAATTTTGCTGATGTCTCCATTCCTTCATTATCATAGGCCTATACAAAATTATATAGGCCTATAAAATATCATATCATCATACTATAATATAAAGCGCTAGCTGCGTACTTCCTGTCCCTGTGTGTATGTGCCTGTCAGGACGCTGATTGGTCAGAAAAAAGAAAGTGGAGTTAGAGAGGGAAATTTAAATCTAATTCAGAGAGAGAAGTTTAAAACCTTAAAATTGTGCAATTGATCGCCGAAGACGATCAAGAGGGTCCAGAGAGCGTAGTCCCTTGGCAACTCGAGGGCGGACTTTACCATTTGCGTATTTTATAATATAATACAATTCTAACTTCATCTCGATGTGTTATTGGATAGTAGACGTGGCTGTAGCTGATATGTTGATTAGGGAAGAGGATGCCAATTAATTGAGCCTCTTTTTAGCAATAAACACTATTGGAACGTTTCGGCTTAACACTGCCATCTTCAGCCTTCAAAGAGTATATTTAAATTTTTTATATAAATATACACAAGTACTCTTTGAAGGCTGAAGATGGCAGGGTTAATTCCAGCCGAAACGTTCCAATAGAGTGTTTATTACTAAATAGAGGCTCAATTATTTGGCTGCATCCTCTTTCCTATTCAACATCGATGTGTTATATATTTAAAAAGATTATTATTATCATCTAAAAGGGATTGGGTCCAGACTCCAGACAATCCGAAAAATATTTATTTAAATCATTTGGATACCAAACTGGCCCTAAATTGTACGTCTTGTTTTAATATAATTGTTGTACAAAACAATTTATCAATCCTTTTTCGGATAATTCATCATACGGATTATTATTCTCAAAAAACTCCAGGGCGTGAGGTTTGGTTCTCTGTTGTCCCTGGAGCCCAGCATCTATTCTGCCGGCGCCATTGTGCTTGGGCGCTCAGGGTAGGAGGAAAGCAACCCGCGAGCAGCGATCGATTCCTGCTGGGGGCTCCGCCCCTGCAGGGTTTAATCAACAGGGGGCCACATCAGACCACCAATCCCCTTTTACTGTATGTGTGTGTGTGGGTGCGCGCTATCAACAAGTCAATCTGATCAGTCACTACTACAATTAAACTAACCACATCACTAAATCAAACTCTAGCTTATATTCGAAAGAATATTTCAAATTTTTATTTATTTATTTATTTTTTAGGCGCTAAAGAGAAACTTGAAATTTTCATACAATATATATCTCGGGCAAAAGTTGTGCAATATTTAATGTACTGATAGTAAGTTGGGTAAATAAAATTTATTTCTTACCAAAAGATTCATTTTTTTCTTTATTTTTTTGGCTTGTAGCTTAGCCATCCAGCTATTCAACTGTATACATATAGAGTCTACATTATGAAAAATACAATGGTTAAAAAATAACAAAAAAATACAGTACATAAACTTAAATTGTTGTAATTAGAACTCTAGTGTTAGGCTGAACGCACACCAATTGAGCAAAACGCTCTTGGAAACGTTTTGCTCAATTCCAACACACACCGACTAGGCAAAATGTTTTGCCTTTGAACAAAATGTTTTGTCATTCAGCAAAATGTTTTTCCATTGGACAAAATTTTTTGCCATTCAGCAAAATGTTTTGCCTTTGAACAAAATGTTTTGCCATTCAGCAAAATGTTTTTCCATTGGACAAAATTTTTTACCATTGAGCATTTTGCCTAATCGGTGTGCGTTGGCATTTTTTGCTCAATGGCAGAACATTTTGTCCAATTTCAACGTACACCGATTGAACAAAACGCTCAATGACAAAATATTTTGTTCAGTGATGTCGAATCATGTCCAATTGTGTTTTGTCTCCTCGGTGTGCGTTGACCCATAGAAAAGCATTGAAAAAACAGTTTTAGGCAAAAACGTTTTTGCTCAATTGGGTTACGTTAAGCCTTAGTGTTCATTATTCAAAATAAATGCATCTACCTGATGACAGCTTCAGAATTAGCAGCTGAAACCTATTTTATTGTAATTAGTAACAAATTTTATTGAATTATTATTTGCTAAAACAAACCACGATCTAAGCCGGAAAAATGTTTTTTACTTTATTCATTGTTGTTCAATCTTAAGTTAGACTCATACATACTTTCAACATTTTTTACTTTCTCTTACCTATGTATATATGTAATATATATATAGAGAGAAAGTATTGGTTTCATGTCAAAAATTCGATGTCGAGATTTTGATGGATCTTTACGTTTTGAGGTCCCCTGAATCCAAAAAAGTGATTTTCGCGACATGGTCTGTCTGTCTGTGTGTCTGTGTGTCTGTGTGTGTGTGTGTGTGTTCAATTTTAAGCATGAAGGAATTGAGCTAGGAAGTTGAAATTTTATATTTAAGTTAGGCAGCCCCCGGGACCGGAAAAAATAAGCTTTTAATCAAAATCGGCCAAAGAGTACTAGTACTTTACTGATGTACTTTTTCAGTTTTTTTCAATTTTCTCAAAATTCGCTCTAACGATTTTGATTAAAATTCAAAAATCAATTATTTTTTAGATGCTCTTTCAAATGTATATTCTCATTTTGCCCTCAAAATTGTTTTGAAGCACACTTTACTCTTGTGCTTCATAGAAAAGATAGGAGAAATGGTTGCCATGGTAACAAAATATAAATATTTTCCCATACTTATAAATTTTACATCTTGAATTTTAGATATATCGGCGGAAACTAAATATATGTCGACACGAAAAATCTGGTGTGACAAGCACAGAACACAACTTTCGATTACCGAAGGTAAGAGAAAGTTGTGTGCTGTGCGACAGTCACACCAGATTTTTTTAATTAAAATAGCTACCATCTTCAAATCCTTAAAACTTTTACTTGTTTGTTGTTGCCAATATTAAAAAAAATTTGCTATTACCAGCCTTCCGAGACGATCGATGCAATGGAATTTAGGAATCTCTTTCACTCTATTTTTGGATCGCCTTTAAAATTCGATTAAATTATCAGGAAATATATTTCTCTCCAAAATAATAAATTTTTGTACGGTATTTTTACCGGAAGAAATTTTTTTACATCGCTTATTTATTTATTTTTTTTTTAATTTAAATTTGATATTAAAACATCCTGTCGTTTTTATTGTTTGTTTACACATCTTCCATCCTCATTTTAGAGGATATTATGTCCATTTAATGAGTTTTCATTATAATATAAATAAAATTTAGCAAAAAATTATGTAAATTCAACTTGAGCGGTCATTTTTTTTTTTGACAGTTTTTATTGATCAAGGACAGTTAGAGATGTGCGTGTGCTATCAGGTGGAGGAATCAAGATGGTAATAATTCAAAGACAACAACTTTTGTACAAGGAAGAGAAATGGGTCAAATTCTATTAGTCCTCCCCCCCCCCCCCCACACCATCTTATCGATTTCATTTCCTTCGTCATCTCACTCTTTCTATGTATAAGAATTATTTATTTGATTACAAAATGAATTTTTTATGATTATTAACCTAATCAATTTTATTGGAAATTTCACTGGTATACAAGAAGAATAGAAGACATTTATTTAATTTATATTACATAAAGATATGTTTAAGTAGGAGCTATAAAATTTGAAATAATGGACTTATCAACAATAAATTTTGTAGAATTTTTTTTTAGTAAACACACACACTATCCTCTTCAACGTAGATTATTTGTAACTAGCCGCGCCGCCCGCCTTCGGCGGGCTTCGCGTCAGCCAGGGGTGCTACGCCCCCCTGGACCCCCAGCCGCTGGCTCGGGCCCGCCTGCGGCGGACCCTCGCCCTTTCTTAAATATGGGAAACGGGCTGGCGTCTAGACAGGGGGCTACGCCCCCTGGGACCCCACCAGCTGGCTCGGGCCCGCCTGCGGCAGACCCTCGCCTTAAATATGAGAAACGGGCTGGCGTCTAGACGGGGGCTACGCCCCCTGGACCCCAGCCGCTGGCTCGGGCCCGCCTGCGGCGGACCCTCGCCTTTTCTTCTTAATTATGAAAAGAAAATTATTATTACTAACAACTAAGTATTCCAGTCCAGTGCCTGCTTGAGGATTTGTTTACCTTCATAGAATACACAACTGCAAAGAATACTTAAATATTTCTCTATACATTTCCTATGGGAGAAATCGTAACTTTAAGAATTAATAACTCAAAAAGTTATAGGAATTTTGGGACCCGAGTATTTTTTCGGGACTCTCTATAACGTCCTCTATAAGACTGCAAAATTTCGTTTCAAAATTCCAATGGGAAGTTGGTCAAACAGAGCGTGACAGACGGACAGACGGACAGACGGACAGACGGACAGACAGACAGACGGACAGACGGACAGACGGACACTCCAGTAATTATTATATATAGATTCTGTTTTGCAATATAAATTCTCAAAATAACTTCTATTCTGCTCCTTATACTTTTCCAGCTAGAGCCTTAAGGCCACAAATTTAGAAAATAAATATAGGCCTATATGTGAATATACTTATGATTATAATTCTAATTATATTGCCAAACTAATAGTTTCTTCATTTTACCAAAAAATTTGTAATCAAATCGCCATGCGCATGTGTTGATGGCTTCATATAATTTTTTAAAATTCCTATATAAATAAAAATACATTTTTCTATCGATTAGTTTCTCAAATTTTATCAAACTCAAATTATCACGCGCATAAATTTTTTTTCGAAAATTAAAATTTTATTATCTAAGATTTGAAATATAAATAGTTGAATGTTTTCTAAATATCGTCTTAAAGACTGTAAATGAGCCAGTCAATATTTCGTTTAAGATAAGAAAGAATTTACGAGGCTTCCCAGCTTTCGCAGCTGACGGGCTATCTATATTCTGGATCGCTGGTCTAACCATTTTCATTTTATTTGTACTGTTTTGTTACATACTGTAGTAAAATAGGTAGACATAAATAATAATATTTCATGTGTAAGTTAAAGAATTTCCTGAGGATCATGTCGTGAGCGTATAATAGACCGTATTTATCTTTGGTCACCCCTGGCTTATAAAGTAAATGATTGCTCTGGATTCAGAAGAATGTAGAATTGTAATATTGTCTAGATTTGGTGCTGTCAGAATTTAGTTGTCAAATAGGCTTATATTGTGAGAGGAGTTCGGCGTATTGAACCTGCTGCTTCTGCCTAATTATCAGGCGCAGAATTATAAATCTCATTTTTTTCTTTTTCGTATTCCCATATCAAATTTTATTCACAATTGCACTTCTTCACAATTGAATTCTTCTGAAACCAAATCGAATTATTGGTTTTATCGATTCTTAACTCTTTAATGGATTAAAATAAAAAGAAAATAAGCTTATATCATGACCTCAATATTTACAATTTGTTAGAATCAAAACAAAATATTAATGCAAAAGTAAGAGAGAGGAGCAGCCAAAAAAATGAAGCCCCCGATTTTCAAAAATTAGGGGAAATCTTGGTTCTGCCAGCATCAGTCTTTCAAATTGGGTATGCCCCGGAGTTGTCATATGGACACAATTCATTCATTATGTATTATATACCTATATAGGCGAGTTATCGAAGTGAAAATCACTGAATAAGTTAAGAGACGAATAAATTTTTATCGAAACGTCTCGGTAATTGTTGAAAATCGGAGGCTTCATCTTTTGGCTGCTCCTGCTCTTCCTTTTGCATAAATCAACAGCCACCACGGACTTCTGGTTTATCAAAATATTAATGTCTTAATATGCACTCCAATTTTTCGAATAATGCGATATTAGGTTTACATCTATCTCTAAGCGTCCGTACAATAAATTCTCACTCAATTGATTCAATTAAATTTTTAAAATCTTATTTTTATACCTCGTAAAATATTGAAACGAATTTAATTGTCAATCCAATTTAAATAATTTGACATTTTGCGTCAAATGAAATAATCAAATATTATTTGACACTTTATCATTCGATTGTTATAATTGGAATCAGCAGCTTTTTAGAGAGAAAAGTTAATTAAAAGCTAATATTCTGTTTTCTTTTTCACACACACGCAAAAAACATACTAAATTATCATGCATTATATATATATTTTTTAATCAACTCGTTAATTAAAATTTCGATATTCAATTGTTTATTAAAATACTGTAATTATATTTAATCTTTTGTGTAATGAATATATCAAAATAAAGGTGATGTAATTACTTATAGTGGGCTCAACAGTGTTGATTCAACAAATTTAAATATAGGTCAAATGATATAAATTTAGACAACTTGATCGCAAGCGTCAGGTTAAGAATAACAAATTTTTTTTTATATTTAGATCTTTCGATCTAAATTGTATATTAATAATTTTGAATAGAAAAATCTGGTGTGACTGGTCACACAGCACACAACTTTCTCTTACCTTTGGTAAGATTTTTTTGTTTCGACATTTGTTTAGTTTCCACCAATATATTAAAATTCAAGATGTAAAATTTATAAACATGGGAAATTTAAAATTTAAATTTTGTTACCATGGCAACCATTTCTCCTATCTTTCCTATGAAGTATAAGAGTAAAGTGTGCTTCAGAAGATTTCAAGGGCAAAATGAGAATATACATTTTAAAGAGCATCTAAAAAATAATTGATTTTTGAATTTTAAAATCAAAAATCGTTGGAGCGAATTTCGAGAAACTCGAAAAAAAAGTGAAAAAGTACATTAGTAAAGTACTAGCACTTTTTGGCCGATTTTGATTAAAAGTTTAATTTCAACCCCTAGTTGGGTGTCTAACTTAAATATAAAATTTCAACCTCCTAGCTCAATCCCTTCATGCTTTGAGGAATTTTTGACATAAATCCAATACTTTCTCTATATATTAACATAAAAGAGGTGAGAGAAAGTAAAAAAATCCACATATCTTTAATGACTTCGTTACCTTCATAGAAAAATAAATTTGAAAAAGGCAACAATTACTTTGATTAAAAAAAAAAAAAATCTTTTTCATCGTTAAGTTAGAAATTTTTTGTACCATTCTATTCTAAAATTTAAATTTATTTAATTTCTTGGACTATATGAGCTCAATCTCCTTTTATTTAAAATGAAATCGACCATAAACGACTCACCGACAGACCATCCAATTTAGAATTATTAAACCCCGTGTGCGTCCTGCTAGAAAATATTCAAAGTATCTCGCTATCTAAAAACGCATACCTTTGATCTCAAATTAAGGAATATGCATATAAATTTCTTCTAAGTCCTTAGAACTAATAAAATACTGGTTCAAAAGACTTATTTTAATTGCTTTTATACTCTATTTCAACTTTATTTGCTCTCGTTCTTTAAAGAGTCCTTTAACTGATCGAGTCCTGTTTAAATTAATGTCTCGTTCTAAAATCGTTCTTATTAACTGAACGAGTCTTGTTCAACATGAAAGCAGGTTCCGAGTCAATGATCCTTTTCTTTTTATTAAATTGTTACTGGCAACCGTAGACACTACTTGAAATATAGTATAGGGAATGTAAATTATACACTAGGTTATGTGTTTCAATTAGTTTTATTAACTATATAAGTTTTGTATGTATAACTTTTGAACTAGTGTTTAATTACGTATAAAGTTAATAAAACAAATTGAAACACATAACCTAGTGTATAATTTAAATTCCCCCAAACTACCTTTCTATTATTTTACAAATTAATGAAGTTTTAACTCTAAAATTTGTTAATCTTAGTATGAGCAACATTAAATTTGGACGATGTTATGCACGAAGGAACCAAGGGCAATTAACCTAAATCTGAGATCGGAGGCATTTCATTTGCACAATTGTAAACAAAACCAATGACAATGATTTTTTTTTTTTAATAAATAAGTAGATCTTCTTTGAGCCTACAAGATGGCGGTCTTATATCACTTTCGATCATAATGGCGCTTGGTTCATGCCCATCGTCCATATATAGACCTATATATTATTATTTAAATAATAACCTATTATTAAAAAACCTTTGGTTTTCACTTTTATCCAAAGCCTTGTTTCCAATTCATTTTATTTCTTTTATTGAACGATTTTTACTTTCTCTTACCTATGTATATATGTAATATATATATATATAGAGAGAAAGTATTGGATTCATGTCAAAAAATTCGATGTCGAGATTTTGATGGATCTTCACGTTTTGAGGTCCCCTGAATCCAAAAAAGTGGTTTTCGCGACATGGTCTGTCTGTGTGTGGGTGGGTGGGTGGGTGTGTGTCAAATTTTAAGCATGAAGGAATTGAGCTATGAGGCTGAAATTTTATATTTAAGTTAAACACCCCCGGGACCGGAAAAATAAGCTTTTAATCAAAATCGGCCAAAGAGTACTAGTACTTTACTGATGTACTTTTTCAGTTTTTTCGATTTTCTCAAAATTCGCTCTAACGATTTTGATTAAAATTCAAAAAATCAATTATTTTTTAGATGCTCTTTCAAATGTATATTCTCGTTTTGCCCACAAAATTGTTTGAAGTACACTTTACTCTTGTGCTTCATAGGAAAGATAGGAGAAATGGTTGCCATGGTAACAAAATATAAATATTTTCCCCATACTTATAAATTTTACATCTGAATTCAAATATTCCCTACTGCCGGGAACTAAATACATGTCGACACAAAAAATCTGGTGTGACAAGCACAGTGCACAACTTTCGATTACCGAAGGTAAGAGAAAGTTGTGTGCTGTGCGCCAGTCACACCAGATTTTTATAATAAAAAGCATAAAAAAAAATTAAACCAAATCCTCTTTTGGTTTTGGCCTATTTGTCTAAAATGGCTTCCATTCTCTACAACTGGCTAACACACAAGCTTAGCTTGGCTTTAAATTTCGATATCGATTTGTTAAGCTGTTTTGGGGCCAGAGTGGGTCAGAGATCAATCACGAACTAAATATAAAGAGAGAGAAAAGAACTATAGTCTTTACACATATTGAACGTTGAAGATATTTTTATATCATTTGATAAAAATAAAAAGTATAAGAAAGTAAAAATAACATTGCCAAGGGCCGTGTCGAGGCTGCTCTCTCTCTAGGTCACTGTCGCATTAAGAACGACTCAACCAGGTGGGGTTTGAACTTTGGATAGGAGCCCATGAGTCAAAATGAATGCCAAGGCCCCAACTAACTCATTAATATGATTCGAGCTTCGAAGGTGAAGACGAAACCAATTCATATTCAGAACTTCTAATATTGGAGTTCGATGAATAATAAAGCATTTATATTTTGCATTCTTCATTTCTCAATTAGATCACATTCCGATTGATTGGAGATTATTGCGATTTTAGGTTTGAAAATTATCATAAATCAGAGAAATAGAATTAAACTAAAATGACACCTAAAAAAAAGTTGTGTACTGTGCTGTCCCACCAGATTTTTTTCGGTGGAGATATATTTAGTTTCCCATTGCACCTTATCATAGGCGTCGGAACTGGGGGGGGGGGCAAGGGTACATTGCCCCCCCTGGCATCCTACAGGGGGGGCAGAGGGGGGCAAAATTTCTTCTTTTATTGCATTTATTATTAAAAATGATATATTTTTACTTTTGAAAATAAAATCTTCTAAATTAAAAGTGTAAGAAATTCATTTTTTTTTCCAAATTTTTTCCAAAAATTTTTGAAAAATCACTACCAAATTTTTTAAAATTTTAATTTTATTAAAATTGTTATTTTATTTAAAATTTTTAAAGTTTTATAGTATATTTGTTTTTCTTTTATACTATTTAAACAAATTAAATTATTTTAATTCCCCCCCCCCTGATTCAAATTCGTTCCGGCGCTCCTGCACCTTACTTATCCTACAAACTTACTTTTTAAATATTGACTACTTGAAATAAAGTATGTTTCAAAATTTTAATCTCCCACAATAGAGAATCCCAAACATACAAAATTTCATAAGAATTAGAAAATTTTTTTTTAAATAGTTCCAAATGGGACCGATTTATGAATTTTAATCAAAATCGTTAGAGCCATTTTTGGGGAAAAAACTGAAAAAGTACTTCTGTGGTGCTTTCTTTTCTTAAAATCAAATCTTATACCTCCTTTTACCGAGTGTCCTTTTACTTACTTTTTAATGACAATATTTCTATACTTATAGAACATGTCCAAAAAGGAGCAGGAGCCACGAGTGTGCCTTGAGCTTAGGCAACCAAAATGCTTAGCCGTCGAAAGTATTGTCTTAAAAGTGGGTTTTCACCTTCAGTTGCATTAAAAAATAATCATTTTAGAATTCATAATTATTTTAAAATAAATAATTCATCAGGATTCGAAGGACGTTGCAGCCAGGAAATTAAAAACAAATTTTTATTGGCCGAAGTTTCGGTCGCCAATCACCACCTTCATCAGAGCAAATATCGTTAAATATACATGACCTTGAGTATATTTCCACCTACAGGCTGCAACGTCCTTCGAATCCTGATTGAATCTCCATAGCCATACAAATTTTTAAATAATTCATCTTTTTTTAAAGTTGAAGGAGAAAAGCTAAGACAACCATTTTGGTTGCCTAAGCTTAAGGCTCCACTCTCGAGCATATTAGGCACTTGTGGCGCCGACTGTACGTTTTGTACCTACGGAGAAAAATATCGGGCAATAAAAAATCTTAACCCATCGGTTTTAAAACTGCAGATTCTTATACTGATTTTTTTTTCACCTTCCACTTTCGTTTCTGATCCTACATGTAAATTATACCAGGTACATATCAGTAGTTGTGAATAGAATAAAAACCTCACCTCAAAAATCAAGTCTCGTCAACAATTTCACTTTATTGTTTAAAACAGTGTCTGAAAATTAAGTCCCATCGAATCGACATTTTCAAGAGCTCTTCTTCATCAAGAGTGATGTCCTTGATTTGTTTGATGAATTTTAATTTTGTTTATTTTTGCTTTTATGATTTTGAATATCAAATTAATTTATTCTTTTAAAAAATATTGGTTTATAATAAAGACAAGGGAAGGACATTGATCCTTTGGGTCTAGGAAATTCATATTTTAATTATTTTCTAATAATCATCAACTTTATTAAAACCATTTCCTATCATATAATACAATCTCGAAATTTTATATAAAATCAATACAGTAATTCTTTCGACCTTCTAAATTCATTTTTGCCTATTCAAATAAATATTATTTATTGCATAATACTATTACAATAATTTTATTATACAAATAAATATATAGGATTATAATTTGAATTGAAATAGAATTAAATCAGAACTAAATTCCTAACCAGAGGGACAATCTGGATTTTTTTTTTTTTTTTGAAGGAGGTATATAGCTGAGTGTTGATAATCAAATTGGTAGAAAGAATGTACAAGCAGCTAGTTAGTTATATTTCAATTTATTAATAAACCAGGGCCTAGGTTTCGGTCATATATGGGACCATCTTCAGGGCCAGGTTAATGTCTGAAAATAAAAAAATTGAGAACTCTAATGGCATTTTTAAAAAAACATATTAGTCTCAAGGCTAGGTAATATAGATCAAACTGTACAAGCTGCTGCAGGTGCATTGAATTGAAGTTTTATTAAATACTTTATGGTTAAAATTTTTTACTTATCTCTTGTTAGTTAAAAAACAACAAAAAATTGATTTTTATTTTACTATTAAAAATGAAGACCGAACTCTCTATTCCATCTAATAAAATATGTAGGCGTATCTTTCGAAACTTCTGATGACATCGATTCAATTTTCAATTAAAAAAAAAAATCAACATTGATTAAAATAAAAATTCAGATTCAGGAAGGTTCATTGTTTTTGAAATACACCACCGAGATTAATTGTTCTTTAATTTATTTTAAAAAAAATTAACAAACTAAATTTGTTTTTGTATAGGGTAATAAAAACTTTTGAAAAGTTACTCCCTCCCCATGAAGAACGCAAAAGTATTCTTGAAATTTTAGGATGTAAATTGCTTCTCCCTGTTAATAGCTATTCTTTCCACCCCTGCAACAAAAATGTCTAAATAACTCCACTGGAGAGATCTCGAATAAACCATAAAGGAACGTTAAATAAAAGTAGGCTTATTAGACCAGACGCTGGAGGTATTTGAGGACCGAATTCTGACAATGGATTTGGGCTAAGAATAGCTCCCAGAATAAGGATCCGGATCTTGCCGGGCCAATTTTTGGTCCAATTTTTTTACCCCCACCCCATAGGAAATCAATGGAGTGCATGCTAAGATGATGTGAAGATTTGCAATTATGGTCAAATTCGAGTACTTAAAACCTCAAACAATGAAAAAACTGTCTTGTCAGCAACTGAGGGGATCCTCTAGAGTCCCCTGAGAAGTACTATCTTGCCACCAGTTGTGGTGGTCCCCTCTAACCCCCTTTACCTCTTTTCTCTCTCTTTGTTATAAATTTAAATATACGGCTTTAACACCATGCCAAATTGTGGGGACCGGCAATTATTTTCATAATCCACTACCTGGTATCCCAATCAATGAAAAATACTATCTTGCCGCCAGCTGCGGTGGTCCTCTCTAACCCCTTTACCTCTTTTCTCTCTCTTTGTTATAAATTTAAATATACGGCCTTAACATCATGCCAAATTGTGGGGACCGGCAATTATGCTCATAATCCACTAGCTGGTATCCCAACCAATGAAAAATACTATCTTGCCGCCAACTGCGGTGGTCCCCTCTAACCCCTTCACCTCTTTTAACACTCTCTGTTATAAATTTAAATATACGGCTTTAACACCATGCCAAATTGTGGGGGCCGGCAATTATGTTCATAATCCACTAGCTGGTATCCCAATCAATGAAAAAAATACTATCTTGCCGCCAACTGCGGTGGTCCCCTTCCTAACCCCTTCACGTCTTTTATCTCTCTCGTTATAAATTTAAATATACGGCCTTAACATCATGCCAAATTGTGGGGACCGGCAATTATGCTCATAATCCACTACCTGGTGCTCCAATCAATGAAAAATACTATCTTGCCACCAGTTGTGGTGGTCCCCTCTAACCTCTTCACCTCTTTTATCTCCCTTTATTATAAATACACCAGGTAGTAGATTATGAGCATAATTGCCGGTCCCCACAATTTGGCATGGTTTTAAGACAGTACATCTAAATGTATAATAAAGGGAGAGAAAAGAGGTGAAGGGGTTAAAGGGGACCACCGCAGCTGGCAGCAAGATAGTATTTTTCATTGATTGGGATACCAGCTAGTGGATTATGAACATAATTGCCGGTCCCCACAATTTGGCATGATGTTAAAGCCGTATATTTAAATTTATAACAAAGAGAGAGAAAAGAGGTAAAGGGTTTAGAGAGGACCACCGCAGCTGGCGGCAAGATAGTATTTTTCATTGATTGGGATACCAGCTAGTGGATTATGAACATAATTGCCGCTCCCCACAATTTGGCATGATGTTAAAGCCGTATATTTAAATTTATAACAAAGAGAGAGATAAAAGAGGTGAAGGGGTTAGAGGGGACCACCGCAGTTGGCGGCAAGATAGTATTTTTCATTGATTGGGACACCAGGTAGTGGATTATGAACATAATTGCCGGTCCCCACAATTTGGCATGGTGTTAAAGCCGTATATTTAAATTTATAACAAAGAGAGAGAAAAGAGATGAAGGGGAGTTAGAGGGGACCACCACAACTGGTGGCAAGATAGTACTTCTCAGGGGACTCCTAGAGGATCCCCTCAGTTGCTGACAAGACAGTTTTTTCATTGTTTGAGGTTTTAAGTACTCGAATTTGACCATAATTGCAAATCTTCACATCATCTTAGCATGCACTCCATTGGATTTCCTATGGGGTGGGGGTAAAAAAAAAAATTGGACCAAAAATTGGCCCGGCAAGATCCGGATCCTTATTCTGGGAGCTATTCTTAGCCCAAATCCATTGTCAGAATTCGGTCCTCAAATTTTGCATACTCAACTACCTCCAGCGCCCGCTCTATATATCCTTCATAGGGATATCGCTTTATAATATAAAAACCATTGCCCCGGGGAGGTATTTTAATACGCCCTCTTTTTTATATTCATCATTGAAATAGAATTTTTTAAAGATATCTCAGTTGCCTTTGCAAAACAATCATATTGTTAATTTTTTTAAATTTATTTAAGGTTTTTCGGCATCGGAGGCCATTTACACCACGTCTCTATTTATTTCAGTTGATTGATAGCTAAATAAATTTTTATCGCATGAGACGGAATGCGAATCCTTGATCCATAGACCACTTTAAATAAATCCCGCCCCCCCTTAACCCATTTATTTTATAATTATTTTTAATTGCGGGGGATGTGGGTGGGGGGGGGGGGGGGGGGGGGGGGAAAAGGGAGGTTTTTTTTAAAAAAAAAAAAACTTTAAATATAAATTTCAGTAAATATTATTGGAGAAATTAAAATGAATAGGTAATAAGTTTCAATGATTTATTAAAAAGTTAATTTTTAATAAATTATTGAAACTTATGACCTAGTCTTTTTAATTGTTCATAAATACATAATATTTCAACAAGAGCCTACGGTTGACACTTAAAATCTAAATATCAATTGGTAGCTATATTTTAACTAGAATATTTTGTTGAAAAGATTTTAAAAATGTTTTTATTTTTTTTATTTTTTAAGGTCCTTTTCGACAACTAAGGCCATTTAGACCCCATCCCTATTTATTTCAAATGATTTGTAGTCAAATCAAATGAAATAAATTTTTCTCGCTTGGGATGGGAAGCGAACCCGGGACTCCGGCGTGAGAGGCAAGTGTCTTCTCTCTGAGCCACGGCTCCCGGGCCTTTTTAAAAATGTGAAATATATAAAAAAAATTCACACCATTTTTTGATTTTAGGTGAATCCATTGATTTCAATCGCCCCCTTTTATTTTTAATTTTGTCATTACATTTCCTGCTTTGCCACACCCCTGAATGACGTCACAGACCACAAGCAACAGTTCAGATGCCTGAATCATAAGGGGTGTGTGTTCCTATCCCCCCAATCATTCATCCATTCATTCGTCAAAAAAAGAGGTCAAAAATTACCCTGTGTTTGTTAAATATTTAATCCCATTTATTGAAAATATATCATTAATGACGTCATACTCATTAATTATTCAAATAGATGCCTTGAATTAAATTTTAAAAGAACATCTGTTTAATTATTTCCTTTTATTATTTATTTATTCTTTCATCTACTATTCATTTGTATTATATTATAAAATATAAAACGAAAATCTATTAATGATTTTGAGTTCCGTTACTGTAATCTAAAATTCTGTCTGTTCTTAATAAAAAATATTCGAAATTTTAAAATTTTGATTTCACATTCAACAATACTTTCTCTTTATATATTTCATATATAGGGAAAGAGAAAGTAAAAAGTAGTAATGTAAAAATAAAAGTATTGCTTTCATTTTTACTTTCTCCCACCCTATATATGAAATATTTAGAGAGACAAAGTATTGCAATCATGTCAACCTCACGAGGGTGTATAAAATTTCAACCTCCTAGCTCAATTCCTTCATGCTTTAAATTGAACAGGTGGAGAAGGAATTGGTGGACATATTAAGGGGGGCCGGGAGCGAAGGTGTTACGCATGTTTTTCCCGATAAGATGGCGTAGTGTGTCATAAAAAGTATGCCCAAAAATCAAGTAATTCAAAAATTTGCCAAGAGATGTCAGAATGGTAGCTAATAATATTTAATGCATTTGGTTGATTGTCATTGAACTTTTAACAATAAATATTATTATTAGGAACCGACCGAATATTCGGTTTCGGTTACGGTTTCGGCCAGTTTCGGCCAAAAATCCTGGTTTCGGCCGTAGTTTCGGTTTCGCCAAAAAGTAGCCGAACCTTTCGGCCGGCCGAAACAGAGTCTAAAAAATGGGATGAGACTCGCATGAAAAAAAAGGTCAAATGATTTGCACTTGAGAGAGAAAAAATTTTAGTCTCCCTAAAAAAAAGGTAAAATGATTTTCACGGGAGGGAAAAAAAATTCAAAAAAAAAAGGTAAATGAAAAATTTTTTTTATAAAAATACAAGTTTCGGTTTCGGCCGGAACTAAGGTTGAGCCGAATATTCGGTTTCGCTGAAAATCTTGTTTCGGTCGGACCCTAGTTATTATATATTATGTATCTTTTATAAAAGGATAAAAATATATAAATATAGGCCAGATAGGGTATCAGCTGTTAGACTAGCCTGCCATCTATTGCAAGAATGCTGAACTAATTTGACAGTTGGTTTTTAAATAAATCATTTAAGCTTATTTTAAAAATTTCTTAATTAATATGTGATTAATTAATAACAATAAATTCATTTTTAAATTTTAAAAAAATTAAAGATTACTGGGACAGATTGTTTTTTTGTATTTGCTTGATAACAAAAAAATTAATTACGATAATTTTTTTAATAAGTCATTAAAAAAATTATAGCTCGATGTCCCAATAATCTCTTATGAATTTAATTCATTAAAAAAAAAAACCGCATTGAAAAAATTCCTTATAATAGTCTAGTTTATTTTTAAGTACGTTTAGACGTCGCTCCTGAACCCTTTTAACTAGGGCCAATTGATGTAAATTGGAATATAATTTAGATTATAGTTTATCAGTCTAGGGGAATCAAAAGTTCTATTAAAAAAAAAAATTCCAAGTTGTGAAATATTGTGATTGCACCGTATTATAAGCTATGTTTGTTCTTGTTGTTATTGTTTTTTTTTGTTAAAATAAAAACAAAATTAGAAAAATAACATTGCAATTCAAAGGAAAAAAAAAAATGGTGAGATGATCACACAGCACACAACTTTCACTTAACTTTGGCTTTGAAAGTTGCGTTCGGTGCTTTCTCACCAGATTTTTTTGTGTTGACATATATTTAGTTTTTTTTTTTTTTAACTTATTTTATTTTAATATACCGATGGTTCCACACTCTTGTTTTTCGGGGACATCCAACATAAATTCAGCCGTGTTTTGACATTGTTATTCTAGTGATAAAGCCCCATTTTTTATTAACGAAAATTCAATAATTAAAATTGAAAAAAAAAAAAGCTTTTCTAAACATTTAATAATCACATTTATTCAGGCTAATGTCACAGTTGTTACTAATTACACTTTCACAACCAACAGATGAAAAAAATCCCATTAAATATAATTTAATAATTTCAATAAAATTGTAATCATAATGCAGATGACAAGGAAATTTATCATTTTTTCAGCCAATCATTTGGTGTTTTTTTTTTTTTTTTTAATCAAACCAATTTTTCCATCTATTACGAGGAAGTCTCTAATAAGTTGTAATATAAAATTTTTATCACTCAATTTTTTTCTCGATAATTTCAAATAAAATAAATTATTTTTCTTTTAATTATTCTAGCTTTTTTTATTGGGTTGATTGAAAGGAAAATTATTCATATTCTAATATGAATAAATTGTATATTGTTTAGTAATTTAATCCCGGGTAAGGATGTCAAATCTTTTTGCTCATTATCAGAGTTCGAAAGTTCACAATTTAATTAATCTTGAGTAAAGAACCTGTTCCTTGCTAGGAAGCCAGTAAACAGAGCCCGGTAGTTAGGCAACCCGCTCTTCCCATTCGATAAAATTAATTCCCTAATTAAAAGTTTTTGACCAAATTAGGATTTCAGTTAACATTCATCGACAAACATAATAAAATTGAAAAAAAAAAAAAAAAAATTAATGCTAAGAATACTTTTTTTTCAAACGTCAATCTTATTTGAGATATTGTTTTATATTAAAATACAATAGTAGTACGTAAGCAGTAAGACTATTTTCCTGGAAGAATCTATCAACATAATAAAATAATGCAAATGTAATTATGTTGATAGATCAAAATGCTATTTATATTCTAAATTGATGAAATATCATCTTCCTTTGTCCCCTCGGGATCGGCGTTCCTACACATATCTCAAAATTTTGATTTCAACGGAAATAAGTCCTCTCAAAATAGCGTAATTATTCAATTTTATTTTAATTTAAATGTTATTTTTTGTTTTAAATATTTTATTAAGGTGCGCGTCTCGAAAAGCCGTTAGAAGACGATTCGCTACCGAGTTACTCTAGGCGGCAAGAGATGGCGTTAGTTTTTCCCATAGGAATACAAGGGATTTATTTCATTTCATTTGAAAGATTTCAGCTAATTAATTAACGGTAAAAAATTAATTATTTTTTAACACAATGATTACTAATTTAATTATCTAGAAGATATAGAGCGGATTTTTTAAAAATATCTTTTATTTAATGCGATTAATCTAAAAAAAAAATTTATTTTTTGAAAAATCAAAAAAAGGACTTCTATAAGTTGTAGATATTTTAAATAGCTTTAATTTAAAAAACATTTGAGGGCGATAGCTTCAAAATTGTGGCCGCTGAAATCTCCCAAAATTAGCACCCCGAGACGCGCACCTTAATTCTCATAAGATTTAAACTTTCGACCGTTGGTTCTCGTTGAAACATTTTGTAAATTAAAATTAAATATACAAATTAAACACTAGGTTATTTGTCTCAAAGGTTTTATTAATTAAAAAATTAACACTTGATACATTCTAATACATGTAATCACTTCTGATGATGACAAGGAATTGTCGAAATACGCATCAAGTGTTAATTTTTTAATTAATAAAACTTGAGACAAATAACCTAGTGTTTAATTTGTATATTTAATTTTAATTAATTCTCATAATCTATATTATTTTATATACTCGTAAACATTTTTGTCAGTCTGTCCCCGGATTTCTCGAATATTGGAACCAACTTTTATACATTTCTTCTAAAAATTTATTAGTTGTTAGGTTAAAATTTCTTGTAAAAAAATAACAATTCTTGGTCACTAATAATTGATGCCATTCACTTTCTCAAAGTCCCTGTGACTTGGATGACTATCGAAGAATGGAAATTATTATTTGACACTTGTCCAACTGATTCTTCTAGACTATGCTAGTGGGACACCATTATTTTAATCCTCCTCAATCACGTTTTCTCTTTCACTACTTTCAAAAAAAAAACATTGCAATTTTTGTCAAATAAAATTTCTTATGTTTTTCACGAACATAAAAAAATTAATTGAATTTTTTTTTAAATCCAATAAAAATTACGATATTAAATTGCCTTAATAAAATAAAAAAAGTATAGTTAATAGACTTGATATTAACCGAAACCTCACTTTAGCTAAAATATGTCGCTTACTCTAATTCGCCAAAATGGGGACGTACCATAGGCTTTATAGAAATATATTATATAATTATTATAGGAATATTTTTTTCATATTGTGAGAGGAAGAGAAGGCAAGGGGGTGAACTCATATTTGAAGAATTTGAGCTTTTCAGCAACTCCGATCTGACCCCTCCCCCCATCCATAATTATAGAAAACTTTTTTACTTTCTCTTACCTCAGTGACGCAACCAGGATTTGCTCCTGGAGGGGAGGATTGATTTTTTTAAGGGACTTAGCTGAGAATTTACATTTTGAATTCTAATTTTCTGCTGGCACCTAAATATATGGACCCTGTTACGGAATTGTGTGTCAAGCGCCAGGTACCGAGATTTGAGAAAATTAACATTCAAGATTTTCTGATTTAAATTGTTTTGATTAGATTATATATCATTTTTTTTGTCAATTGTGCAAGTAAATTCTGTAATTATAGCAGATATTCATAAATTATCTCTAAAAATACGACTAATTTAGAGAATAAACAATAAAATATAAAATAAATTATTATTGAAAAATTCTCAAAGTCCAAATATATTTGCAAAAAGTCTCTTGACACATGATTGCAAATTAATCTATGCACTATTTATATTAATAAAATAATTTTAGGTTTATAAACGGATATATTATTAAAGTTCTTTTATGGTTATATTTAATACTAGCAGCATAGAAACTTTTTATCAAAATTACATTAATAAATTTTTTTTTTTTTTTTAAGGTCCTTCTCGGCACCTAAGGCCATTTAGACCCCATCCCTATTTATTTCAAATGATTTGTAGTCAAATCAAATGAAATAAATTTTTCTCGCTTGGGATGGGAAGCGAACCCGGGACTCCGGTGCGAGAGGCTAATGTCTTCTCACTGAGCCACGGCTCCCGGGCATTAATAAATTTTAAATAGTATTAATATTTTAAAATTAAATACAAAGTGATAACAAAATTTTCATGTTTGGGTTCAAATGACCTCAAAACGTGTATATCCATCAAAATCTCGACATCGAATTTTTGACATGAATCCAATACTTTGTATATATAGACCTATATTACATATATACATAAGTAAGAGAAAGTATAAAGACATTTTTGAAATATGAAAAATTTTTGCTAAAAGCTTCCTTTAATCGAGTTCGTTTAGAGACCTCGCTAAAGATAAATCAACGAACCTTTCCTAGTTGGTATTACGTAGTAAGAAAAAAACTATTTCAAAAATTGGTTTCCATTAAACAAGGAAAGTAATTCTACTTCAATCAATAGAGCGTAATCTAGAAAGGGAGTTCTTCTTTAACTAGAAGCCATATTCCCTTCCATCATGAGGATTTTTTTACACTTCTTAATAAACAATTTCTTTGAGAGAAGAAATTCAAAACTAATTAAATAAAAAAAAAGCTTCCATTTCTGTTTTGTATCTATGCAAATGATTTTTTCTCCCCCTTATCAAATAACTTTATTTAATATTTTTGTAAATTGAATTTTCGATCCTGGTTTTCTCCGGGTGGCCTATTTTGTTGATAAACATCTCCCCTTCCAGTCACTTAAGAGTTAGTGGGTTCTCGTTGCACACAAACCCCCCCCCCCCCAGCCCCCCAACGTTAAGCCTCTAAAAGCAGTCAATGTAAACAAGAAAACGCAAGTGCAAGAGCCATTTCGGTCACCCGCTTATAAACAAATCCATTTATTACATTATAGGCCTGTGATCTAGAATTAAAATAAGTTTTTAAGTACTATTAATTATTCCCTTTTATATTCACTGACACTATCTCTATCGTTGATGTCTTTCTGGACCATCTTGACTTCATTAAACTTTTAAAAGGAACCGAAAACTGTCTGTTAATCAAATAATTAATTAATCGTTGAAAAGTAAAAGTACATAAAGAATCCAATTATTTCTCAATGTTTATCTTTGTCATCATATTGAGCAGAGAGAAAGAATTTTTTTTTATCTGTAAACATTGAATGTTTATTTTATGAAATTGTATATTTTATTTCAAGTTGTGTTTTAGTAGAGTTAGAAAATATCATTTCGGGGCAAGCGATTTTCAATCATGTGTAGAAAAATTGTTATTATTTCTAATTGAAAATACAGTTGTGTTGGACCAACTCCTGTCGGTCTAGTGCCAGGGGTCAAGGGTTCGCACCATACGAAAATTTACTTCAATTAAATTGGATACCAATCAATTTAAATAAGAAGAGGTTTAAATGACCTCTGATATAGAAAAAGTCTAAAAACACTACAAACAATGATGAAGTCTTTTATTATTACTTTTTTTTTGTAGAAATGTGGTTGACAAATTAAAAATTGAATTTATATGAATATTCTATTTCTTATTTTATTTTATTATTTTTTTTAAAGGTGCGCGTCTCGGGGTGCTAATTTTGGGAGATTCCAGCGGCCACAATTTTGAAGCTATCGCCCTCAAATTTTTTTTTAAATTAAAGCTATTTAAAATATCTGCAACTTATAGAAGCCCTTTTTTTGATTTTCGAAAAAATAATTTTTTTTTTTAGATTATTCGCATTAAATAAAAGATATTTTTAAAAAATCCGCTCTATATCTTATAGATAATTAAATTAGTAATCATTGTGTCAAAAAATAATTAATTTTTTACCGTTGATTAATTAGCTGGAATCTTTCAAATGAAATGAAATAAATCCCTTGTATCCCTATCGGTAAAACTAACGCCATCTCTTGCCGCCTAGAGTAACTCTGTACTGAATCGTGTTCTAACGGTTTTTTGAGACGCGCACCTTAAGCCATTTGGTAATGGTTTAAATAAAATCATTCGCTCCAAAAATTTTGTTTAAAATTCATAAATCAACTATTTTTTACATTCTCTTTATTTTCTAAAATATATGTAGTCAGAGGACTGATTGGATGGCTAAGCCACAAGCCAAAAAAAGTTAATATTATTTCTTTCTTTTTTTTTTTTTTTTTTTTTTTTTTTACACATATCTAGAAAAAGTGTAACAAGGAGATGATTCTTTCACACTTTTTCCGTCATTATTTATTGTATTTTCGCGTGATATGAAGGTAGATGAAATATAAATCGAGACATTTCTCTGTCCAGTCTCTTAGAAGAAAGAGATTTGTTTGTCTCTCGAAAAAAGTGACAGGAAGTCGACTTGACTTGACATCTGCTTTGGATGTTGCAAAAATAAAATCACTAAACATCTGAGATGGAAAAGGAAGGAGTGCTGCATGACATACATTTCTTATAAGGGAATTATTATTATTATTTATTTGAAATTTGAAAATTGTTATTATGTTTAATTTTAAAATGAAGATGTAATTTTAATTTCACCCTCGTTCAAAGTCATACGAAATGTAGATGAAGAGAGATCAATTAAAATTATTCCCACTTATTTAGAAACTAAATAAATTATAACAATATGCTATGAGGCAAGGGTCAAAATTTCATAAATATCTCAAAGTCTAGTGGAGATCCAGATTTTTGTTAAAATTAATAAAATATCTTTGGAAAAAAATATCCGGAAAAATGACCAAAAAGGCTATGAATATAAAATACTAAACTAATCGTAAATTTTTCTGCATTTGTCTAGGAATCAAAAAAATTTATATATTACAAAAACTAAAATTCGTAATTATCTTTATAAATCTCTTCTAAAATTTGTTAAAATATAATACAGTTGGTCAAGGTCAAACTTGACAAAAAAAAAAAATAAATAAATAAAATTCTCACATTTGTCTTGGACTGTAGTATAGGCCTATTTAAGTTTTTTTAAATAAACTTGCAGCTAGTCTTTTTACTTTCTCTTACCTCTATATATGTTAATATATACAGATTGGAGAGAAAGTATTGGATTCATGTCAAAAATTCGATATCGAGATTTTGATGGATCTACACGTTTTGAGGTCCTCTGAATAAAAAAAAAAGTGGTTTTCGAGACATGGTCTGTGTGTGTGTGTAAACAAAATAGCTAAGAAAGAGCTAGAAAGTTTAAATTTCATATTTAAGTTGTACCCCCCCCTGCACTCCCTGGGACAAGACACGAAGCTTTTGACCAAATAGTACTAGTACTTTACTGATGCACTTTTTCAGTTTTTTTTTCGATTTTCTCAAAATTCACTCTACGATTTTGTTTAAAATTCAAAAATCAATCATTTTTTAGATGCTCTTTAAAATGTATATTCTCATTTTGCCATTGAAATCTTCTGAAGACCACTTTACTCTTGTACTTCATAGGAAAGATAGGAGAAATGGTTGCTATGGTAACAAAATATAAATATTTTCCTACTTATAAATTTTACATCTTGAAATTGGAATGTACCATACTGTCGGAAACTAAATATTTGTCGACACAAAAAATCTGGTGTGACAAGCACAGTACACAACTTTCGATTACCGAAGGTAAGAGAAAGTTGTGTGCTGTGCGACCAGTCACACCAGATTTGTTATGATGCATATAGGATTGTACCCCAAAGGGTCCGAGCACTCTCAGAGAAAAATTTAATAAAAATCATTTTAATTTTTATTTTTATTATTGAGAGTTGAAACTCATAGGGCGCCGAAATTAATCGAAAAGCTGATCTGTCTGTTTGGTTGCCTACCTTCTAGGCAGAAAAAAAAAACATTTATCATTTAATTAGATCACGGCCAATGGGGAAAAAATATTAAAACCATCGTTTTATTTTAAACGAAATAAACCCTTCTCTGCAATTTGAAGCATTTATTGAATGCTAATCTAAAATCAAATTTAAATGAATGATTTAATAGAAATAATTTACATTTGGTTTGATCGAATCGTTTAATTGAATGTTGAAACAACTTCTTTTTTTTTAAACTGGTTTAAATTAAAAATGTTTTGAGGGTGAAAGTAGGACTTGAGACCATCCGATTAAGTTTCATAAGTTTCAATATTACCCCCACCCTTTCTCTCTCTCTCTCTCTGTTCTCATTTTAACAAAACAAGCTGTTACTTGGATCTCTTTCTTTTTAATTATTTTTTTTTTCTTTTTTGAATTTATTCATTTAATATAAATAAATTCCCACTCAAAAGTCTTTTCAATTATAAAGAATAAGAAGAAAACAAAAAACAATTCTTAAGATATTAACTTGAAAAATAAAACAAAAGCATTGACACAATACTTCCCTAGCCATTGACTGAATCATTAATTATAATATTTGTTTAAAGTATTTTATCTCTTTTCATTCAATTTAATTATGATGGTTGACAAAAATTCACTTTGAAGGCGCATCTTATTATTTTATTATAAAAGTAAATACGGAGTCAGATATTTATGTTAATTAACAATCATTCTTAATCTGACAATAATGGAATTGTCAAAATTGTTCAAAAGAACAATAACTCACACACTTTTTCCACACAACTCACACATACACAGTCTTTTCGCCATATAAGACTTTTACGATAGTCGTATTTAATAAATATATCTTTTTTTTTTCCCCCCCCCCCCCCCCCCCCCCCCCCCCTTCCCCCCCCCCTATAAAAAAAATTTTATAAAAAAAAAAAGAGGCCGGGGGGGGCCCCCCCGCGGGTTTGGTAAGAGGGAGCCCCCCACCCCCCCCCCCCTCCCCGAGGGCAAAAAATACTATTGGGGGTTATTTAATTTGTAGATAATTAACCGGGGGGTGGAGGGGTTGTTTTAAGCTATTATTAATTCAGATTATAAATTTATATACTAAAACCCCCTTTTAAGATGTTGTGATTATGAGCAATTCAGATTAAATAAATTTATTTACGACTCACTTAAGGCCAATTTCCACTAGGTCGTGCCCCTGTAGTGCAATGCTTTCGGCCGTAATCAAACGGACTTGCTGTTGAAGCGAATTTTAAGAAAACAAAAAAAAAAAGTGCATCAGTAAAAGTACTAGTACTCTTTGACAGTTTTTGTTCAAAAACTTCCTATCACGTACCAGGGGGGTACCTTCTTTAAATTTAAAATTTCAGCCTCATAGATCTTTTCGTTCTTGAGATATTTTGTTCACAGTCACACAGACGGACCATGTCGCGAAAACCACTTTTTTGGATTTGGATTTTGGACCTCAAAACGTGTATAGGTCCGTCAAAATCTCGACATCGAATTTTTGGAG
This sequence comes from Euborellia annulipes, assembly GCA_023213315.1. Lineage (NCBI taxonomy): Eukaryota > Metazoa > Arthropoda > Insecta > Dermaptera > Anisolabididae > Euborellia > Euborellia annulipes. Next base: position 33,098 of record JAKCPI010020326.1, on the reverse strand, counting down.
GTCATGAATCAAACTCTATATATTAAAACATATATAGAGGTAATAGAAAGTAAAAACATCACAAAAGAAGAGCGCTTCTTGCTTCCCTTGGAAAAAAAAATCTTTATTTTTTATTTTACCCCCCTCCCCCTCCCCCAGAAGATGAGTCCTGTTTTTTATTGACAAAATATGTTCATCTCTATTTTATTAACTATCGATTGTCCTGAGGAAGGGCGCGATTTGCGTCCGAAACGTCGGCAATCGAAATAAAATTAGATAAAGATTGATTAAATTTTTGTTAAATTTCTTTCCTGGCTGCCATCATTCTCATATCTGTTAATAGTTCAGCCATCATCTCAATATTAATTGGACCCTGTTATGCAATGGTGTGTCAAAGACCAAACATCGAGTTTTGAGAAAATCAACATTAAAGTTTTTTGTTTTCATTGGATTATATATAATTTTTCTTGTCAATTGTGCAAGAAACATTAAATATAAATTTTTTTACGACATATTTCATAAAAAAAAAAAAACTATTAATTATAGCATTTGAAACAATATTCCGTGCTTAACTCAATTTTTAATTTTTTGGTCTTTGACACATCATTGCATAACAGTACAATATTAATTATTTTTGAGAGAGAGATTTTATTACAAAAATTAAAAAAAGAGGTTACAAAACAGGCAGCAGGAACCGAAGGCAGGCTGAGCAGCAGGTAGCTGCTTATTGAGTGAGGTCTTTAAAATTTTCAAACCCATTATAAAATTTCATTTATTCTACAGACAAAAAAAAATTTATTAATTATTCCCTTCAGGGCTCGAGGAGGGCATGAGGATGCTGAGCCCGCCCTTGTTAATCAATAATCCGTTCCTCTAAATATTATTCTCGAATAATATATTATAACAAAACAAATTATAAGCGAAGGATAATGTATAAAACAGATCGTGGCTGGTTTTCTCATTAAAAATAATTGAGAATGCAAATTAATATGTAATATTTATAAAATGCTTATGCTTACTTAATGCAAACTGCTCTCTCTGTTTTTGTGAGGGGGGGAGGTCAACGAACTCATGTCGGGCCATCATATCAAATTTTTTTTTCTTTATTAAAGGGTATAATTTAACATATTGAAATTCAGCGAGCTAAACAAATGAAACACACCTGTTGGAATCAAGTTGTGAATTCAATTAACAAATCTATTCTAAATGATTTTGTTTGAATAGAAATAAAGGTCAGGAAAGAAAAAAAAAAAACAAGCGTTTATTTTTTTGAGATAGAAGGATTAATACTATTGCAATTACTTTAATTTTTTATACAGAGAGATGTGTTTCTACTGTATTGATTTTCAAGGATCACTCCTGACTATCTACTAAATACAACAACCTCCCATCTTAGTATTTCCTATTTAATTTTTTTTTATATTAGTAACTAGCAATAAAAAAAAAAAAATAGATCTAAGCTTCTTTATCTTATCTCCTTGTTTGAACTTTTTATTTTCATTTATGGTCTTTTTCGGCATTTCGCGAATGGACCGGTATTCAAACTCGCGACCCTTGGTACAAATGACCATCTTTCCAACCACTAGACCAAGGCCCGAGGGCTTGCTTTGAACTATATAACTATATTTTTTTTATTTACACTTTATATTTATACAGAAATAAGTTTTAACATATTTTACCTGAATATAAAAGAATGCAACTAAAATTACATGTCTGATGAGCTGGTTGCCTAATGCGACAAAAATTTATTTAAGGTGCGCGTCTCGAAAAGCTGTTAGAAGACGATTCACTACCGAGTTCCTCTAGGTGGCAAGAGATGGCGTTAGTTTTTCCCATAGGAAAACAAGGGATTTATTTCATTTCATTTGAAAGATTCCAGCTAATTAAGGGTAAAAAAATTAATTATTTTTAACACAATGATTACTAATTTAATTATCTGTAAGATATAGAGCGAATTTTTTAAAAATATCTTTTATTTAATGCGATTAATCTAAAAAAAAAAATTTATTTTTTCGAAAATCAAAAAAAGGGCTTCTATAAGTTGTAGATATTTTAAATAGCTTTAATTTAAAAAAAAAATTGAGGTCGATAGCTTCAAAATTGTGGCCGCTGGAATCTCCCAAAATTAGCACCCCGAGACGCGCACCTTAAATTGAATTGACACCAATTAATTTTTCTACTGAAAGTATATCAGAAAGCCGCTGCCCTAAACTTATCCATAAATTTACTAGTATTTTTTTTTTTTTTTTTTAGTATTTTCGGCATCTTAGTCAATATTGACTTTGCATCTTACTTATAATAATTTATAACCATATACTGTATATTTATTCCTACCATTTTTTTACTAATAGACTAGAGTTTATCTAATTAGAATAGTACTTTAGAAAAAAAAAACATTGCTATAAAATATTGATATAATTTTATTACAAACGCTTCCCCTTTGCCCTTCCTTGGCGGAAATTGCATTTAATAATTTAGAGTGCCGAGTTGTATTTGATAGGGAAGTGACGATGTGACCATCAAATGGAATTCTCTCAATCTACTGTCTCTTTCACATACTATATATAATAGCTTGGAGAGAGAACATGAAGTACGCATAATATTTAATTTATTAAAGTAATGTTAACAAAAAATGCTTTTGTTTATATTAACGTATGTAGATAATATTTTTTTTCTGGATAATTATAATATAAACTATTATATTATCGGCGATCTTAGTCAGTTAATTAAAAAAATTATTTTTAAATGCTTTTATTTAACTTACTCTTTCAAAATCACCATTTAAGTCTTTGTTAAGGACACTTTCCGATGAGCTAGAGGTGTGAAATTTGATATTTAAGAGTCATTTTTGATGACGCAAATAGTGAGTTTGGTTTTACCAAATTTGACCAAACTAATGTGGTACTTTATTTCACGCATCCTGCCTTCTTTTTTTTAATACTCCATAATAAAAAAGACTAAAAAGTTTAAAATAAAAATATAATAAAAAAAAACTTAAAAAAAATGCTTTTATTTAAATTGAACTAAAAAAGAGAGAAATAATTTAATTGTTCTTGTTAAAATTGTTGAATATTTATGACTTAAAATAAAAGCGTGGGGCGCTTCAAAGTGATTCCGAGGCTCTAAATATATACAATTCCTTAAGCTATCAATGTGCGCCCCACGCTTTTATTTTAAGTCATAAATATTCAACAATTTTAACAAAAACAATTAAATTATTTTTCTCTTTTTAGTTCAATTTAAATAAAAGCATTTTTTTTTAAAGTTTTTTTTTATTATATATTTATTGAAAATTACAGAGCACAGAGTAGATTGAAATTAAAGCTGTACAAAAAAAAAGTGTGCATGCTGGTACAAAAAGGATTGCAATGCATGATTGTCAAGTGTGCAGTTACGTGTGGAGCCGCCTATGACTTAATTTAATTTTAAGTCTTTTTGATTTTTCTCTAAGTTGCTTACATTAGAAAATAAGTGGATGATGTTCAAAATAAGTAAAAGTTGAAATAGAATATAATTTCGCAATTATTTTTTCACCAACATTAATAATAATACTTTATCAATAATAAATCCTGTTTTTATTCATTATATAATACATTTTTAAATTAATTGTAAAAATATTGATAAATTTTTGATAAGCGGTCATTATAATCATATTGAAATTGTTTTATGCACTTTAGAAATGGAAAAAGAAGAGACGCGTCCCCCACTCTTATTTGAAATCACGCAATCAAATGCTTATAAATCAATTTCGAGATGAAAATCCAATAAGGAATTGGAATTTTATTAAATTAAGCAAAGAGATTGCATAAATGAAGAGAGACTTATTAATCAAAAGTTAACTTAGCTTTAGATTAAAATAATCTAATAATAAATTTCATTTTATTTCAAATGTTATAATTTGATATCTCAGAAAGGGAAATTTATTTAGCCTACTTCAAGCTAAGGAGGGAGAGTTCACTCACTTGCCCAGTGGGAACAAAAGAATGAAGGTTGTCTTCGCTCTAGACTCAACACATTTATATTCAAAAATCAGTAAATAAATAATTAGAAATTATCGAGATTTTGATGAAAATACAAGTTTTGAGGTTCCCTGAGGTCGAAAAAGTGGTTTTCGCAACACGGTCTGACTATCATGGCGTAACTAGGGGGGTGCCTGAGGGGGGCTGCCCCCAGAAGGCTCGTGACCCCCCCCCCAGAAAGCTCCTTGCCCCAAGAAAAATTGAGAAAATATGGGGCTTTCCAGGCCCACCGGAGGATAGCTGCTCCCATGCCTCCGAGCGGCAGCCAAATTTTCTAGTTACTCCCATGATGACTATGTGCGATGATTTAAGATATGAAGGAAATAAGCTACGAGGTTGAAATTTTATATTTAAGTTAGGTACCCTCCCGGACAGTTAAAATAAACATTTGAACAAAATTGACCAAAAAGCACTAGTACTTAACTGAAGTACTTTTTCAGTTTTTTTTTCGATTTTCTCAAAATTTAGTCCAATAATTTTGATTAAAATTCATAAATCAACTATTTTTTAGATGCTCTTTAAAAAGAAAATCAGTAAAATTTTTCGTGAAAATTTTTTAAAGTACTTTACTGATGTACTTTTTCATTTATTTTCGAATTTCTCAAAATTCGCTGGAACACTTATGATTTAAATTCATAAATCAACTATTTTTTTAGATTCTCTTTAAAATGTATATTCTCATTTTGCTCTCAAAATTGATTGAAGCACACTTTACTCTTATAATTCATAGAAAAGATAAGAAAAATCGAAGCTCAGCGCCATATATGAAACGCCAAGTGGTCAAATTTGGTACTAAGGTGCTGTGTAAATCTAAATATATCTCGACACAAACCAAGCAGCACAGTACACAACTTTCGATTAGCGAAGTTGTGTGCTGTGCGTTAAGTCCCACCACCGATCTTTGTATCTTAAAATTCTTTGTAACAAAAAATCCGATACCGTTGATATAAGCACTTTATTTCATTTGGCAAGGAGAGAGAGATGACATTCGATTTTTCTACTTTTAGAAAAACGATCTTAAATAAATAAATTCATTTTAGGCCTTATAATTAATTTCACGTCTTCGTCTTCGATTTTTTTTTTTGCTGTTCCCATAGGAACCATCGATTTATAGTTGAATAATCTATTTTATTGATAAGTCAGTCGGTCTCAAACGATTCCTGAGCCGAAAGTTTATTTATTACTTCTCCCCTTGATGTTTGGCTGTCCTTGAAGTAGCTTATTTACATACTCAGGTGTAGAATATTTAAATTTATTGATACATATTTCAGTTGATATTTTAACCCAACTTATCGCATACAAAGATAAAATAATAGTGTGAAAGAAATAAGGAAGTCTTGAGTGGCTTACGTGACCCATCTCATATAATTTGCGTATGATGGTATGAAAATTATCAAGTCTCTGCCAAAACTGACCTGAACCCGAGTGATAAAAACAAAGAGTTATATGATTCAAGATAAATAGTCTAATTATTTTCATCTCATTTCTGAAATGTAAAGACATATTTATTTTGAAATTAATTAATTTCTATCTATAATTTGGCTAATTATCTTTGTGCCATTTTGATCAAAGATATGTTATGGTAATGAAAACACTCTGGAAGTCAAAATTACCAGTTATTATTTGAGGATTCTTTTTAAATTCCCAAAAGAGTCATAAACACAAGAAATTAGACTATTAGGTTTTTACGAGAACTAGGTGGCTTCGGACACTACTCCTAAGTAAAATAATACACAGGCAAATTTTCAAATTGCTTTTTTAAAAATAATTTAAGGTGCGCGTCTCGAAAAACGGTTAGAACACTATAGACTACCGAGTTACTCGAGGCGGCAAGAGATGGCGTTAGTTTTCCCCATAGGAATATAAGGGATTTTCCCCTTTCATTCTAGAGCTTCCAGCTAATTAATTAAAGGCAAAAAATTAATTATTCTTTAACACAATGATTACTAATTTAATTATCTACAACTTATAGAGCTCCTTTTTTTAATATCTTTTATTTAATGCGATTAATCTAAAAAAAATTTTTTTTTTTTGAAAATCAAAAAAAGAGCTTCTATAAGTTGTAGATATTTTAAATAGCTTTAATTTAAAAAAAATTTGAGGTCGATAGCTTCAAAATTGTGACCGCTGGAAACTCCCAAAATTAGCACCCCGAGACGTGCACCTTAAATAGGCCTACATCAGAAAAATTATTTTTATCTCTTCTGTTAACTATTCGACAGAAATTTTTTATGACTAATTAAATAATTAGGATAATTAATTTTTACTTTCTCTTACCTATATATGTAATATATAATATTGTGATCATGTCAAAAATTCGATGTCGAGATTTTGTTGAATATACTTGTTTCAAGGTCCCCTGAGCCAAAAAAGTAGGTCCTCCAAATTTGTCTGTCTGTGTGTAACGATTTGAAGTATGGAGGAATTGAGTTACAAGAGTGAAATTTTATATTTAAGTTAGGTACCCCCGGACAGTCAAAACAAGCTTTTAAACGAAATCGGCCAAAAAATTCTAGTACTTTACTGAAGTACATTTTTCAGTTTTTTTTTTTTTTTTTTTTTCCCCCCCCCCCCCCCCCCCCCCCCCCCCCCCCCCCCCCCCCCCCCCCCCCCCCCCCCCCCCCCCCCCCCCATGCCCTGAGGGCCAATTTTCTTTTTAGATGCCCTTTTAAAAGTATATCAGTAATATTTTTCGTGTAAATTGAAGTACAGTTTACTGATGTAGTATTACAGTTTTTTCAAATTCATTTTTCGGCTTTTCCTTCCATAGAGCCAATGTTAAATTCCTATGGAAATTTGCATGTAAATTTCCATTCAAAAGAGGTCCCTTTGGAACTTTTTACACATTAAAAAATTTTTTTATTCAATTATATCAAATCGTTTAAAAAACGAGCTTTCCGAAATACGATCTTGGTAATAATAAGCGAGCAACTTAGGTTCATTAAGACAGCATATATTTTCAAAATTAAATCTTTAAAAATTATAAAGTCAGCAGATAAAAAAGACATAAATTAACGCATTGCTTTGTTCCAATCAATATAAAATAGCCTATTTCAGCAAATGTCCGAGTTGAATTTTTTTTTTTTTTTAACTAGAGTATCAAATTTCAAAGCCTGCTGGCTTTAGAATTTTTTTTTTAACATAACCATCAATATTTGATTATGAACTTAATACAATTCAGGGAAAAATTTTGATACCCAGGCCTATTGATAAGCCTCTATTTATTCAGGATATTTATTTAAAACTGAATCAAAAAAGCTTTTTAACGCGATGTTTATAAAATGATTATTTTTAAATGAAAAATATTTGATAAAAAAACAAAAAAAATATTCATAAGATCTTTTGTGAAATGATAATTAGCAAAGAAAATATCCTATATGTGTTCTTATTTATTTTTTTGCATAGTTGTATTTTGGATTAGAAGAGACACGTCAGAGATAAAATTATCAAATATTATTGAACCCTATGCTATCTAAGGAACTTGAAAAAGGCACTATTAATTTTTTAAAATTAATTTTATTTTCTTTTTTTTACAGTTCTTCTGCTTCCTGTTGATCATCCTGGTCGCTGAAATTGCAGCAGGTGTTTGGGCGTATAAAAACAGCGATGAACTGAATATGTTAGTTCGAGACACGGTTCGAAAAACAGTTCAATCCGAGTACGGCAGCAGCAAGACCCGAGCAGAAACTTTTGACACCATCCAACGAGGACTCCAATGCTGCGGTATCAACGTAAGTCACCTTTATCTAGTTTCTATTATAAATATAATAATACCGAATTTTTTTTTTTAATAATATGTCCGTTGGGGAGTTGACATTAATTATTATTTATTTAAAAAAAAATTTTCCTCATATTAATTTTGATAAAATCATGTAATGCCGTTTTCCGGTGCCCTTCTACAAACAATTTAAAACTTTTATATAAATGTTATTAGAGGATTCCTACTCTATCTACTAAAATGGGAATTCCTAAAATGTTATCGGTAAATTGTTTAAATTATATTATCGTAACACGCTCAAAAATAATAATTTAATTTTTTTTTTTTTAATTATCCATTTCGTATGTAGAGGCCATTTAGGCGTAGCCTAAACCAGTGGTTTCCAAACTTTATGTTATCAACGCCTCCCTTAAAAATATTTAATCATATGACGCCTCTCCCCTCCCTCTTCCATTTTGTAAAATAATACAAAAACAAAAATTTTTAATGAAAATTTTGAATGAAAAATGACAATTTTAATTTTGAAATTAAATTTGTTGGAAATTTATTAATTAATTTCATTTATTCTCGCCTCCGGCCCTGAAGATGTCCTAGACTGGTAAACCTCACAATAAAAAAAATAATTTTGGCTGAGTTTAGAAAATTGCTCGCTGTGGCTAATATTCGCGCCTCCCCTTAGACTAGTCCGCTCCTCACAGTTTGGAAAAGTTGGAAATTTGCCGAGGTGGAATCAAATAGACCTAAATGTAAGATTTGTTCAGTATTTGTATTACTTCTGACACACTGAGTGTCGAAATACGGATAAAGGCTATACTAATAAATAATACTATATATTGAACATATATAATTTTGAGTTTTAAATTTAATTTACCTCATTAATTATTTCCATTTTAATTTAAATAAAAAAAGGACATGGTCAAAAATATTTAAAAAAAAATAATTCTGCAATATTAAGGCGGTTCAGGAACGACGATCTAGACGTACTCAAAAAAAAAAGCCCTCGGGGCTGGCTAGAGGTTGCGTCTAACCCTTGTTTTTCACCTAAAACTCCCGGCAAAACCGCACCCTGTTTTTTTTAAGATCAATTGATACCCAAATAGCTTAAATAGACATCTGCGAGTTTAATCATATCAAAACGGTTCAGAATCGACTCGCAAATCGTTGATTGCCTCACGTGGCCTAAGACAAGGGGTTTTTTTATCACCCACCAACTATTATTTTGATTTTATGAAAGATTGCAGCTAATTAATTAACGGTAAAAAATTAATTATTTTTTAACACAATTATTATTAATTTAATTATCTATTAGATAGGGTTTTTTTTTTGCAAAAAAAAAACTAAACTATTATAAGGAATTTTTCAATGCGTTTTTTTTAAATTAATTAAATTCATAAGAGATTATTGAGACATCGAGCTATAATTTTTTTAATGACTTATTAAAAAATTATCGTAATTAATTTTTTGTTATCAAGCAAATACAAAAAAACAATCTGTCCCAATAATCTTTAATTTTTTTTAAATTTAAAAATGAATTTATTGTTATTATTAATCACATATTAATTAAGAAATTTTTAAAATAAGCTTAGGTGATTTATTTAAAAACCAACTGTCAAATTAGTTCAGCATTCTTTCAATAGATGGCAGACTAGTCTAGCAGCTGATCCCCTTTTGGCCTATATCTGGCCTATATTTATATGCTTTTATAAAAGATAGATAATATATAATAACATTTATAAAGTATTTATTGTTAAAAGATCAATGAAAATCAACCAAATGCATTAAATATTATTAGCTACCATTCTGACATCTCTTGGCAAATTTTTGAATTATTTGATTTTTGGGCATACTTTTTATGACACACAGCGCCATCTTATCGGGAAAAACATGCGTAAACACTTCGCTCCCGTGCCCCCTTAACAATAGTTCAGAACAAATGAGAGTAAAACCTGCCTATTTTTCTCTCCCAATACTGAGACGGAACCAGGTTGGTTTTATTCTACTGCAAATCCTTTGATCATTTGTCCTTTTAATAGACTACACAACCTATATATTTAATACATATAGATCAAATTAAATTTTAATTGAATTTTATTTTAATAAAATAAATGATTTTTTATAGGGACCAAGCGACTGGGCGGATTCCAATTATAATAAACAAGACAAAGGAGCTGTTCTCTCTTTCCTGTCATCACAAACCAGTACCATCTACAGCATCCCGCATTCCTGTTGCAAAGAAGGCGTTCCACCTGATACTTGCAAAACTATCACCGAGACTGGCTTTGGAGCAACTATCTCTCACCAAATTTACTCACAAGGTAATATTTTTTTCTTTTTTAAATATTCTTTGCAAATAATATTTTCCAGGTTTCTCACCTTTTTTTCTAGTCAAGCGAAATGTGTTTTCTAATTAATTAAAAAATCCTTATTTTTTAAGGGAAGAAGATAAAAATGGTAAACGACTCCTCTGGTGCAAATTTCTTGAATCTATTTTGTTTTCTTACTCCACCCATATGGTCTCGCTCAGAAGTATTTGGCCAGTCATAAATGCTTCAAATTAATATAAACAATTAAAAATATTAATTCAATCTACCTACACAAATAATATGCCTCACGATCGAATAAAATATAACTTCATTATCCATTTTTACTAAAATGAATTTATTTATTTTTTTAGTGGTTGAGTTAGTGGCTCTTGACAGGGCCGGATCTAGGGAGGAGGGGGGCAGTGGATTTATGTGCCCCGGGCGGCAGATATCAGGGGGCGCCAATTAAAGAAATATTTACTAAAAAAAAAAATTGAAAAAATGAATTTTGTGTAGAAAACTTTAAGGAGGGGGCGGCAAATTAAATTTTGCCCCCCCCCCCCTAAAAAATCTCCTAGTTCCGGCCCTGGCTGTAGATATTGCAATGTTTGGTTGCGAGGATGCAGGCAAAGAGGGCTTCGAAACTCTCTGAGCCTCAAAATTGAACTTTTAAAAAACCGACTTGCCCAAATGACACATGTTCATATTAAATATAAACATGAAAATTCCCGAACGACTGAAGATGGCAAAATAAAATTTTCGCCGAAACGTCTCTTAATGGGAATTGGTATTTTCAGTAGTCCAAAACCTCTTTGGCTACATCCTGGCAACCCAATATTATTTATTTTTATCTATATTATTACCATATATTATAGTTTTTTGGTTTAATAATTTCCGAGATCTATACTGGTATATTTGAATAAGATATTAATATTCAGTGAATACCTGTGAATAGGGAAGTGCGTATTTCTTGCCCCGGAAGGACTGGAGATTCCGGGTTCGATTCCCGGGGGTAATAGGGCGCTTGACCCACCAACAAATAAACATACACATTTGTTAAATAATTTTTTTTCTTTTGTTCAATCTACTTTGCATTCATCTTGATAATTTCGCATAATTTGTTTAAGTCTTTTTGGGCATCTGAGGCCATTTAAGACACTTCAGATTTTAGAAAATTAATTGATACCAATATAATTTAGAAATATTTATTTATTTATTTATTGTTTGATACGGGAAGTGACCCCAAGCTCTTGTTTAAAAGACAGTGTTTTAATACTGCGCCAGAGCCCAAAAATAAAAATTAATTTTATTGAACTTTCATTAGGAAAATTAAAAATAAATTCTTTTTTTTTGAATATTTGACGGTTTCACAATTAATTAATTTTAATTAATTAAAATTTTGTTTTTTACTTTTATTTTTATTAAAATAGAACTAATTTTTGGCTATCCCTATTCCAAATACCAAGTTTTTTAAAACTATGAATCTGGTATTCGTACCGAAAAGTTAGCAAAAAAAAAAAAAAAAAAATATTTAACAACAAAACTCTAATAATTTTATTTTTTTTTAAATATTAATAGGGCCTAGATCTTGAAAAAATTATTTTTTTCTCCCCGCACTTGTTAATCAGTTTTTTTTTTCTTACTTATTCAGGTTGCGTCGATAGGTTGCTCCAAGTGATGGAGGCTCACAAGAACGTCGTAGTGGGTGTCGGCATCGGCATCGGTGTCATCGAACTCCTTGGTCTCATCTTTAGTCTTGTCCTCTGTTGCACGATTCGCGCAATCGACCGTTACAAGGCTTAAATCAATCAAAAAGAGAGCGTTCGTTTCCAATCTCATTCCCCCCCTTAACATCTTCTCACTTTATTTTTTATTTTTTTGAATCCCTCACACCTCAAAATGAGGGTTTTTTTTTTTTTAATTATTTTGTTAATATACCTCTTTTAAGAGGCGTTATTTAAGGATACTCTTAATGATTTTCTCTCAACATTCTATAGATCTTATTGTTTATTTTTTATATCATTCACCCACTAAATAACTAAATAACACAAATCTCTCTAGGTCTTGACCTGAATTATGTGCTCCAATCGAAAAAAAACAAAAAAAATAAAAAAAAAATAAAGGAACAAAAGAGTGAGTCCCTCTCACACATTTATGTAAGGTGTTCATTCTATTATATTTTCTATAGTTTCAGTACATTTTTATAAGAATTTTTTATAAAATAACAAAAAAAAAAGCGTAACAATAAGAAAAAATTCTCATCTATACAAAATAAGGTCTTTAAAAATACCAAAAATATAATTTTTTTTTTACTTTTATCAAATGTACCATTTTCCTCAAATGTTTGATTCCTCTAAGATGGATACAAGTCATTTGCGGATGATGGTACATATATTTAATTGAGTTATTTATAAGAATTAGTTAGTAAATCTAGTCCTAATATTTGTATAGATAAGAATAATTTTTGTTTCTCATTAATTATAATCTTTTCGCACCAATTTATTACAGTATTTGTTGTGAACACCACGTGCTAATGCTGCCAACATCAGGGAGCAAAATTATTAGTAACGTTTCAAAATTATGTTTTAAAAATAACAAAAAAAAAAAATAAAAAAAAATAAATAAATATATATATTTGCCTATACGGGCATTTAACAAAATTTTGTGCCAATCAATAATAATTATTTGGTTTATCACAATTTGGCAATCTTTAGAAATGAGATGTTACTAATTCACTAATAAATGTTGCCAATTCTTGTTAACAAAGCTAATTTATTTAATAAATAAAGTTATTAGCACAAGCAAAAAAACATTTTTCTTTTTAATTGTAAATAAAATTAGCAATTGTACAATAAAATTACTATTATAGATTATTTTTTTCTTTTTATGTTAGTACTTTTTTGTATTTGATAGAAAAAAAGATATGCTATTTATTGATAAATATTCTTAAAAAACCAAGCAAATGATAATAATATTAATATTGAAACAAACCACTTTTCCTGCCTTTCAATCTTAAAAATTTTTAACTTGTTACGATAATATATTTTTAATAGATCATCTAACTGTACCTCCTCTTTGCAGAGAGCACTATTAGATGTTTGCTGGCCTAGCTTGGATGTCCTCGATGTTACGATACGATTTTCATTTTCACTCGATGTTTAGAATTAAGACCTTGACTTAGTGCTCCAGCATATTTGCTTCAAAGGAATTTAAAATATATAAATGGTAAATAATAATAATAACTATTTTAATATAATCTTATTCATACTCTTAATTGTAATAATCAAAGTACTATAATCACTCACTGCCAGTATGGTTATGCTCTCTACATATGAATATTTTTTTTAATTTAAATTTGTTAATGCTATGAATGTCCCACGAATGGTCGATGTATTTGAAAAATGAATAAAAAACCGAAGGCGATGGAAATATACTTACGAAATCGGGGAATTTTATCCCACCAATTTGCAAAATTTCGAAGTTCATCAACATGGTGCTTGTGAATATTGTATGAACATCTGTAAATAAAAAAATAAAATTCCCCATGTTTCCTAAGTAGTATGTAACAATTGGTAGAATTTTATCACTTTTTTTTTTAAATTCATTTTCCAAATTTCTTGGTGATTTTTGGGACATCCGATGGCATAGCATAAAGTGTTATAAAATGATCTGACTTCAAAAATCACATAACGAGTTATGAAATGATCTGACTTCAAAAATCACATAACGAGTTATGAAATGATCTGACTTCAAAAATCACATAACGAGTTATGAAATGATCTGATTTCAAAAATCATATTTCTTTAATTCATTATCAAATCCAAAACTTATTCAATTTTAGTACTGATACAATTTTTAAATTTTATTAAGATATGTTATAATTAAAATAGTATTACAAATCAAATTATTTAAAATAATATAAATTTAAAGTGAAAATAAAACATGTCCATTAGAAATAATTTTTTACAAAAAAGCCTCTAAAATATGAATTTTTTTCTTTTAACAAATCTGCATCAAATTTTTTCTTTTAATATTCATTCTGTAAGAGTATTACTATACTAGAGCTCACAAAATAAAAACATTTCTTTATTATTTTACATTAAAAAAAAAAATTTTCTATTTAAATATTAAGAATCTTTTTTGACTTGTATATACTTCGAGATATAGGGAAAAAAAAATCAAATAAAAAAAAAAAATTAGCAATTTCTCGATGTATATGTACATTTTATGTATATAGATGTTTTCCTTTTTTGCACAATTCACCCTGTTCGGGCGATTGTATTAATGATTATAAAAGTTTTTTTTTATTATTAAATTTGATCACCAAATTGAAACTAAATGTGGTATAAATTATAAAAAAAAACCTTATATATAAACATGGTATATGAAAAAAGAAATATATTTAAATATATAAACAATATTAATTTTTATTTTTGAGAATTATTTTATAAAAATATATATAAATATATATTTATTTTCTTACGAAATACTCAAATTCGTATTTTTCTCCGGGTTTTAATTATATATGGACCCTGTTACGCATTAGTGTGTCAAGCGCCAAAAAATTAAAAATTGAGTTAAGCACGGAATATTGTTTCAAATGCTATAATTAATAGTATTTCTTATGAAATATGTCCTAAAAAAATTTATATTTTAATGTTATCTTGCACAATTGACAAAAAAAATTATATATAATCCAATCAAAACAATTTAAATCAGAAAAAATTTAAACTCGGTACCTGGCGCTTGACACACTAATGCGTAACAGGGTCCATATAATATAATAATAATAATATACTCTGTACCTGTGCATAATATTTAAGCACAATTCATATTGTATTATTCAATGGCTCGCTTAATAAAAATATAAAAAGATCAACTTTGTATAAAACAATTTTCAAATTTCGACAATTTTTTTCTAATGACCTTTGAAAAAAAATTTTTTTAATTAAACTTGAAGAATTTGAGTTTTCGAAATAAATCCTTTTTTTTTTAAACACATTCCTTTTGTCCAAAAATTTCTTTTTGACTAATCGCCCCTAAACTGTTTTTGCAATGCTTTTCTATGGGTCAACGCACACCGAGAGGGCAAAACACAATTGGACATGATTCGACATCATTGAACAAAATGTTTTGTCATTGAGCGATTTGCTCAATCGATGTGCATTGAGCAAGGGGACAAGGGACTTGTGGTCACCTTATTAAAGTTGCTCCTAGGAAGTTCTAGATCAGGAGTCCCTCTATCTCCAAAATTGCTTTCTCTTCATGAATTAATTACAATTTTTCTTGATAAAAACATTTTATTATCGTTGAAATTTAGGAATATTTTGTTTAAAAATATACACTATATACCCATCTAATATCCTAATTATTTTCAATAAAAATGGTTTCTCTTAAAAAAAAATTGTACTCATCAAAGAAGGAAAATTATATTAATTTCATTTTCAATATAAAAAATTTAATTTTCTAATAAAAATGAAATTTTATTTTTTAAATATTAATAAAAATCATGCCTATTTTCACAAATCCCCGCCAGATAGCAGCTCATACTAATGTATCATCTGCCATCTTGCGGGGTTCTGAGGAACTACCAGTACTTGTATTTCAATTCGACAATGAATATACAAACTCCAAGCATCCAGAATCAGTCAGCTTCAAGATTATTTCTATTAGTTAACAAAATATAAGTTTATTTTAAGTGTTGTGTATTCAATTAATTGACTTCAGAATATTATTTATATAAAATATATGACAATAACTACTGTAAGGTAAGTAAATATAAGTTTTAAGTGTTTAATATTTATACGATATATATTATTTATCCATACTACCTTGTATGACATTATTTATTCTTGGAAGTCATATTTCTATTTTGCTTAAAACCAATTTATTTAATTAATCCGTTTTCATTTAATATATTGATCAATGTTCAATCCGAAAGTCAAGTTTATTTTTTATAAGATTAAAAAAAAAAAAAAAATACAGTTGTTCATTATATCATTACAATTATTTATTAATAGATAAATGACCTTGATGCATCAGATGTAACCTTATAATTTCTGGTTATGTTATAATAAAAATAAAGGCATACAAATATTTTTTATCAAAACTATTTTATAAATCGAATATTTATAGTTTCATTATAATGGGAACTTGACCAACAGGATCATCTTGTATAGGAGAAAGGGAGAGTTGCCCTGGAGCTCCAACATTAAAAGAACATTAAGAACTTTTGGGGGTCCTCGGGCTTGGTGTAGTTGGTAGTGCGCCTGCCTTGTACACCAAGGGTCGCGGGGCTCGGATCCCAGGCAGTCCGATGATTTTATTTAAAGCCATTTTGATACCAAATGGCTTAAATAAGAATGCCTGGAATTTTATATAATTTATAAAATTATTCTAACAATAGGCCTATTTATTCAAATTAATATTTAATTTTTAGTTTTACAGAAATTAAATTATATTGAGGTTTAAAAAAATTATATATTTTCAATAAACAAACACCCTGATTTCTAACCATGAAATGTTATTGTTGCCTAGCATTGTTGGGTGCCACTCCTTCATTGACCAAGCAATCGTCGACCAACAGATAGAGACAGCGTTACACCGAGCAACTCCAAGCTAAATAATAATCACACTCAGCATCTTAACAAGGTAGTTATACTTTCCTTATCTATTCACTGATTTATATCGGTTATTATATTTGTAATTTAAAATAAAATTCAGAAGTTTCAAATCATAAACCATAATGATAAAACCCAAGTCCCCCAGAAATTTTAATTGCAGAGTTGTGGCAGTTATAGAAAAGAAACAGGGCTGCAGACATATATGTTTATTATGAGAATGTTTTTGTTTATTTTCCAAAAAAACGGCTCACTAAAAATTCGCTACCCCAAATGCTCCGTGACAAAAGGAATGAGGAACAAAGAATGTTTTTTTGATATTTCCCGTTAAATTCGGTAATTTAAAAAACTATAAATCCTCCTTTTTCTGTTAAAATGTCTGTCTAATTGTTTATAAGAAATTCATATAAAAAAAAATCGACTTGCTATTGAATTATCAAAAAAATTTCATTAATTGGGTACAAATCAAGTGGGCACTGGGTGGTAGCATGACCGTCTTTTCGTTATTATTTTTCGCCCGAAGTCATATTGTGACGCGCGGAACTAAGTCAAACATAAAAGTTAACTTTATTGTACATATCACCAAAATAACATTATATCATTAACGTTAACAAAAAAAAAAATTAGATTCATGGCATGGTCTGCTGAGAGGTTAACCAACTATTATAAAGTATATATATGTAGACTTGTCCCAAGTACTAATAATAATTTATATTCAAGTTAGGGCATTCAACATTGCTTTTGAAGAAAGAAACCTAGGAATTTTATTTTAGAGGTTTAGGCTATAATTAAACACTCAATCGAAAATAATATCAGATATTTAAGCATGACAAACAGAATTTAGAACTTAACTTTTTCTATATATATTTTAATTCCGGCTTTAATTAATAGATATATTTTATTACTTTCTCTTACCCTATATTTGAAATATATGGAGAGAAAGTATTATGATCATGTCAAAAATTCGATGCTGAGATTTTGAAGGATATATATAGTACAGGTTTTGAGGTCCCTTGAATCCAAAAAAGTGGGTCCCGCAAAATGGTCTATATGTCTGTCTGTGAACAAAATACCTCAGGAATGAAAAGAGTTAGGAGGGTTGATATTTTTTATTTGAGTTAGGCACCCCCACCTCCCTCCCCGAGGAGTGAAAATAAGCTTTTGAACAGAATCGGCTAAAAAGTACTATTACTTTACTGATGTACTTTTTCAGATTTTCTCGAACGATTTTGTTTCATAAATGAAATATTTTTTAGATGCCCTTTAAAAAGCATATCAGTGATATTTTTCGTAGAAATTGTTTGAAGTACACTTTACCGATGTACTTTTTCAGTTTTTTGCGATTTCCTCTAAATTCGCTCCCAACAATTTTGATTAAAATTCATAAATCAACTATTTTTTTGATGCTCTTTAAAAAGTATATCAATGAAATTTTTCGTAAAAAATTGTTTGAAGTACCTTTACTGATGTGGAAGTATTCGTAGCTCAGCACCATCTATGAATCGCATGGTGAAGTTTGGAACTTAGGTGCTAAGCGCAACTATATATATCTCGACCCAAAAAAACCTGGTGTGACAAGTACAGTACACAACTTTCTCTGAAAGAGAAAGTTGTGTGCTGTTCGATTATCACACCAGATTTTTTTCTCAAAAAGCTCAATCTTTTTGTAATTATCTATCATCCCTTCCCATCCGGGGCGTATCCAAGGGGGAAGGGGCTGATGGGGCTGCAGCCCCTCCTTCCCAAAATCCTACAAGTGAAAGAAAAAGATTTTCCGGGGGAAGGCCCCCGGACTTCCCTTCTCATTGAGGGGTATTCCATCCCCCACTCCGGTATACCTATCAGCCCCTCCCCCCCCAAATAAATTTCTAGATACGCCACTGCTCCTCATGATTAATATTAGTGATAATGAAACTTTTGTATATAATAGTATTTTTCTCTTTAACTCTTTTTTATTTTTATTCCATTCAAATCCTGAAATGTCAAATATCTCATTAATATCTATTAAACGAAGGATGGGAAAAAAAGGAAAGTAAATAAAGGAAAAGTTAAATTTCCGTTTCGATGAGTTTGTTAGTTTTGTTTAAGTAGCTTGATCGTCGATAAATGAAGATAATAAATGGATTAACAGCATTTAATCGGTGCTTTGTGACTTTAATGATTACAAGGCCTTTGAAAGCTTTGACAAATGTTTATTCTTGACAATCTTTTTTTTTTTTCATTTTGCACAATGAAATGGTTCAGAAAAAGAGTAGAAATTACAAGAGAAAGAGAGAATTTATTGAACATAATGAGAAGTCGCGCCCTTGAAGGAAATGATGTAGAGGTCTTTATATCTATAGATGAGTGTTTATGTTAGTAAGTACTTTAGGCCCTCAGCCTGAAGTTTTCGAGGGCTGGAAGGAATTTCTTCTCAATATTTGGTTATTTATAGCCTAGTGACCAAATATTTGAACTTTATGACGAAACTAGAGAAATTTATTCATAACAAAATTTTATTAGCTAATATCTAAAAAAAATTTTATATATCTACCTATCTAATATTAACTAAAAATTTTTTTTTTTAAGGAGGGATCTCATTTAAGTTAATTTTATTCTTAAAACTTCTTTTATTTAATATATTTTTCTTATTTTTTGGAAGGGTAGTTTTACTCAAAAGGCAGTGGCGGTTCCAGAGAGACCCGGGCCCCTCCTATTGATAATTTCAAAAAAAATTAAAATGGGTGGAATTTTTACTTGTTTCTTCTTAGTGAGTTGGTTATTTTTTGATATTTTTACTTGGAACGAATCCAGATCAAATATCACAAGTTGAAATAAATTGAATTAATTTATAAAAACTATTTTATATTTTTTTCTATTAAATTTTATTTTTATAGATGTTTCTTTGTTTTAAAGACTAATATTACTGAAAGTTCTATTTTATTAGGAGATAACGAGACAGAGGGAAACTTTTTTGATATTCCCTCAATTCCAAGCTGTGAAGATAATTGACAATTTCGTCACAAGAGGCAGCACTTATCGAGTGCGCCGTGTAGTTATGCAAACCTCTTTTCAAATAAGATCATAAGCATGCATAATAATAGGGGAAGGGAGCTCACACAAATACTGACCGAACCGAATCCCCAAATCACTTTAAGAAAAAAATAATTTATATAAATTTTAGCTATATGAAAATCAAAAGACTTTCATTTTATTAAAGAACATTAAAATAAATTAAAATCTACAAATAAAACACTCGGTTTTTTTGTTTCAAATTATTTATCGAGTGTTTTATTTGAATATTTTAATTTACAAAATGTTTCAACCAGAGTCGACACATTAAGGTGCGCGTCTCGAAAAACCGTTAGACCACGATTCAGTAGTGAGTTACTCTAGGCGGCAAGAGATGGCTTTAGTTTTTCCGATAGGGTTACAAGGGATTTATTCCATTTCATTTGAAAGATTCCATATTAATTAAGGGTAAAAAATTAATTATTTTTTAACACAATGATTACTAATTTAATTATCTATAAGATATAGAGCGAATTTTTTAAATAAATCTTTTATTTAATGCGATTAATCTAAAAAAAAATTTTATTTTTTCGAAAATCAAAAAAAGGGCTTCTATAAGTTGTAGATATTTTAAATAGCTTTAATTAAAAAAAAATTTGAGGTCGATAGCTTCAAAATTATGGCCGCTGGAAGCTCCCAAAATTAGCACCCCGAGACGAGCACCTTAAAATAAATTAAAATATACGAATAAAACACTCGGTTTTTTTGTTTTTATTGACAAAAAAAAAAAAAAAAAATCTAGTGTTTTATTCGAATATTTTAATTTACAAAATGTTTCAACCAGAGTCGACAGATTAAATGTAAAAAATAAACCACAAAATTTATCCCTCCCCAGGATATTTTTCTGGAACTGCTACTGCTATAAGGTTGAGAAAGATCTTAATTTAAATTTGGCTGAGACGATTAAGAATCTTTTATTTGACAACGAGACAATAAAATGACTAAAAAAAAGTATTTAAAAATTTATTTTTCTAACAAATCCAAATTGTTTTAACATTTCTGGTCTCTGATAAATAGTTAAGATAAACTTTTTTTGAATGGGAGTGAAGGGGGGGGGGGGTGAGGACCCTCCTTTCTAAATTTCTTGATTATTTTTATTCACAATTAACTTCATTAATCTAACAATAAAAATTATAAATTGATTAATTTGCTCTACCAATTTTTTTTTCTATTTCATTGCATCTATTTTTACTTATTAATAAATACCACCATTTCTAAAATGTTATTATTTATGATAAATTTCAAATAATTTATATCCTATCTATTCAACCTCAATTTACTGTTCTGACAATCCACAGCAGATATCACAGGTAGTAATAAATTTAATTTCTTTTAAAGAACAATGAAATAAATGGCAATAAAATTTCTCTAGTTTTGTCTTGGATAAAAATTGGTGTCTATTAAACAAGAAAAAAAATAAATAACAATTTCGGACACCTCATATTTCATTTGCACTGTACAGACTCTTGGCCCACAAAATATATTTTATTTTCCATTTTTTTTTTGTTTAATGTGATTTATAAAATATTTTAAAGCTTGATTTAAAACATCGAAAAAAATCTCTCTTAAAAACGAGAGACTGAATAACATATTTTGTTATGGACAGTGGAATTATATTCATTTACTATTAAAAAAAATTTATTATTATTATTACATAAAATACAATGGCGGCTGAGATATTACATTATTTAAATTAAAATGCATATTGATGGCTCAAAAATTCATATATTTTTATAAAAAATGCATAACAAATTTTTTATAAAATTATAGTAAATCACTTAGTGTGTATATTTGAAATTTTAAAAGAATTTTTTGCCCTTAAACGTAATTTTTTTAATTACAAAATTTTTTTTTATATAAAAATAATAATAAATATTTGAGTTTCAATATGATGGGGTTGATGCTTATTTTTTAGATGATTTTATTTTTATATTTGAACCAACCCCTTTAGTGTACATAAAAGAAATTCAAATTCTTATATATATATATATAGACCATGATATAAAATATTTTTGTAGCTCCAAAATTTTAGTTTACTTGATTCCATTCATAATAAAAATATTTTATATAAACATAATTGACAGGTAGCAGGCAAGATAGAAACATTGAGGTCAAGAAAGTTATCTTTTCTGTGGCTAGGGCCGTGCCAAGGATTGTAGCCGTTGTTGTTATATTTTTTGTTATATATATTGTTATATTTTGTTTTGTTGTATTAATTAAGGTGACCAACCATCTTTGCATTCTTTTACTATTCTCATGACATTTTTCCGAGAAGAATTTTTAATTCCTCGTATTTCAACAATATTGAAATGCCATTTTGGTAATAAATTTTCTCAAGATCTTCCCCAGTCGTACCAAATTTTTCTTCTGACTTGAGTTGAGAGCAAGGGGGAAATATGGGGGAGACAGTTAGTGAAAATACAAACTTAAAAAAAATTATTAGAATCATTTTTTTTTTTTTGCAAGTAGATTCGTATATGACGAGAAAATATTTTTGGAAAAGGGTGGATTTGATTGAACAACGGATGTTGGCGCTCCCCCCACCCTTTTTAAGAAGGATATACTAGAAAAATAACAAAAGCAAAATGAAATATAAATATAGTAGTAACTCTTCGTATCCAGTTTATAATTTTGACTTATTTTATTTCTATCTCTTCAACTATATTTCTTCGTTTATCTTATTTAAATTAAATTTATTTTTTTGAATGGTGGGTTAATCTTCCCACCTGAGTGTAATTTTAATTTATATTATACGATTATAATTTAAGCAGAATGAGAAAAAAAGAGAGTGGCTAATTATATTTTCAATTTATTTTCCCTCATTGCTGACGTTTCGGTCCTGTGTAGGGCTCTGGGGATGAGCTGATCTCTGAAGATGGCGCTGTTTTCCCTCACTGCTGAGGTTTCGGTCCTGTTTAGGACCATCTTCAGAGATCAGCTCATCCTCAGAGTCCTAAACAGGACCGAAACGTCAGCAGTGTAGGGAAATAAATGAAATTACAATTAGCTGCTCTCTATTTTTTATTTCATTTTACTACAATCAATACAATCAGCTATAAAACTTCAAATATAAACATTATAATTTAAGGATTTTTGTACAAAAAATATTTGGTGACCTTAATTGATAGAATATTAAAATTGTATTTAGAGCTTTAACTTAGCAAAGTTCCTTTTATGGCATCTGAGGCCATTAAGACCCGGCATATGCATATTTATTGACCGCCAATTACCAACGGCTATCCATCCATCCTTAGTCAAAATTTTGCTTAAACTTTTATTTAAATGTTTTATAATTTTTTTCTTCTCAATGGACTTCTACAAATTATTTTAAAAAATCCGAAAAAAATACACTACCAAATTGACACGACCCTTGTTTGAAGACATTTATTTTTTAAATCAAAATTTTTATATATACAAAATTTCTTTTTGATAAAAATCCTTATATTAGTTTTTTTTTTTTTTTAATATAGTTCAGTCGCCATTGCTTATATTTTAGTTTGACATAATGATTTAAAATCTTATAAAACTCAAGGTGATGATGATAATATTAATAATTAAAAAAAAAAAATTATTCATTCATTAGCATTATGTCAAACAGTACCAGTTCAAAAATAAAATTTGCAAATTCATTCTCTCTTTTTGAAAAGTAGAAAAAAGTAGATTTCATGTTCAATTTCATAAAAGTCGCGTATTAAAATAAATATTTATATATGGGAAATGAGCATTTATTTTTATTTTAAACCCAATCGAATAAGATAGATATAGAAAAAAAGCATTTTTTTTATTCACAACCAGAGTTTTTTTTTTTTTTTTAAGAGAGCTAGCGAAGACGATATTTTTTTTTTCTTGGTTCTTTCCCATCAAGATTTAATCACACAATAAATAGAGAAAAATACGGTAACAAGTAAAAAATGTCAACATCAAAATTTGTTATGTTTATGTATGTATATATATAAAGCTTTTTTTTTAAATTTTATATTTACTTAATTTTTTTTTTTTTTTTTATTATCTAAAACAATTGCTTGAGAGAATAAGTCTAGTATTTCAAATTCTGTGCATGAGAAATACCTTTTTTTTTGCTTTTTTGCTGGCTTAAAGTGCGGTCTAGAGCTTTAGCTTTTGGGTTTTTACCCCAATCTTCCAATCTTTTAATAATATATTTTTTTTTCTAATTTAATTATATATTGCACAACGAGTGGGCGGCCTTAATGTGGACTTTGCACTAACAAAATGGCGGTTGAGAGAGAAAGAAGAAGTCTCGAACACTAGAAGCTAGCAGCGATGCTTTAAAGCTATTAATAGCGAATCATGAGGTTTTGATTCGATCAATAGGATGTATATTAAGGGTCTCTAGTTGGCTGCTGGCCTCTAGGTTTGAGGAACTCCAATTCTAATCTATTTCTGGATGATTAGAAAGCACTTGAACTATAAGCCTCCAGTGGTTTCTCATAAAACTAATATTTTAACAATCATTTTATTGTTGATCACAGACAATTTGTTATTTGAATAACATAGGCCTGTTTGTACGTTCAATAATAAGCATTATTTTAACACCATTCCAAATTTTTTACTCTATTAGTTAATCCTATTTACTTAGCAAAAAAGCGTCTTGGAATTATTTGAAATCCCTTTAAACAATACGTTATTAAAAGTATAAACAGGCCCAAAAACAACCATATGGAAACAATTGGCATTCGATTCTTCATAGAGTGAGTTTATTCTTATATATAATACCAAACAAGCAAATGGGCAGATAGATATATAGAATTTTTGAAGAGGACTCTCATTTGAAAACATAGAAGAGATAAAGGCATCGTCAGTCAGAAAAAGACAGAAAAGTGACTCTAATGGACTTTGTCAAATTATAAAAAAATGTCGGACGTAATTCTTAAGCACCGACATCAGAGCTGCTGCTTTTTCTTATTTTATCAACATTATTGCAGCATTTATTTCATTCGCATTGCGGTGTTCCGAAGCTTCAAAGAGGAAACAATGTCACTTTGATGTAATAATTAAGCATCACTCGACAATAACACTAGGCGATCTCGGCGTGAAGAAATTCATTAACTGAGCAAAACGAGGAAAATAATTCGAAATGATGCACTCCGAATTTAAACGTCAGCGATTGGTCCAGGTGGCGTTGGGATGCTGGTGGCCATTGATTTGCTGAGATTTCTATTTTGACAGAAAGATGTGCACACACACACACACAGTGGATACACAGACACACACACGCACACATCATTGCATTAGAGATCAGTATTTATTTATTTTAAAATATAAAAGAAAAAAAAAGTTTTTTTAACGTTGATTACGATTTTTTTTTTTTATTTAGAAAAAATTCTTTCTTTAGTTAGAATTAATGAAGAGAAAAGTAGATTTATAGGTGGATAAAAGTTGTTAAAGTGTATCAGGATGAAGAAAGAGAAGCAGCTAGTATTATTTCGTTTATTTAACACCCATTAGGCTGACGTTTCGGTCTCGGTTGAGACCATCTTCAGAGCTTATGGGCTGTCTGTTTATCTCATATTAACAGTCCAAAAGCTCTGAAGATGATCTCGACCGAGACCGAAACGTCAGCCTAATGGGTGTTAAATAAACGAAATAATACTAGCTGCTTCTCTTTCTTCATCCTGATACACTTTTAGAATTAATGAATTAATGAAAAATAGCAATAAAAGCATTATTTACAATAAGAAAAAAATTTTTACAAGTGGTTGAAGCAATATCTCATTTTAATCAAAATTTGCAAAAATTGATTTTACCCCTCTTTTTCAGATCACTTTCTCCACATTCGGATACCCTTCAAGAAATCGATCTACTACTGAAGACATTTCACAAAACCGTAAGTTGTCTTCTACTTTATAAAAGACTTAATAGACAGACGGGCTACCCATTAGGCCGAATAGGCGATCGCCTATGGGCGCCACGCTTTTTAGGGGCCCCACAATATTAATTTTTTTTTAACTCTTTTTCGGCATCTGAGGCCATTTAGACCTCGCTATTTATTTAAATTGCCTAGTTAGCCAATTCTATTGAAATGAATTCCGTCGCCAATTGCCTCTAGTAAAAGTGGCAAGCATCGTAGAGGAGTACGATTATATAATTATTTTTCGGGGGAGGGGAACTTATTTTTAAAGATTTATCCCCCCTTAGCAATTTATTTTTATTCTAATCAACTCGTTATTTTAATAAAAAAGTTATAATTTTCATAAAATCGTCCTCACCGCAATAAAGAATAATCCTCTGAACTTTTTTGTTTTGCTTTTTCAAAATTTTGATGTTCTTCAACTACGTATCTGTTACAAGCAATTATCAAATGTTTCTCGAAACTTGCCGTGACACTTTATTTTTTATACAATACTCTCTAATAATTAATATCACAAATACAAAGGCATAAAATGAATACTTAATAAAGATGATATCTTCTTAAGTAAATTAACTAGACTTGTTTTCTTGAAGGGAATATCAATGAATCAACCCCCCCCTTTCCCTTCGGACTTTCGGACGCCACTTCGTCCCCCCAAGAGCACAACTTTCCTTCTAATGGTCCTCCTCTATTAAGAATAGCCAACTTTGCTCTAATTTCAATTTATTATTTATTTCCATATATAAGCCTTGAAAAAGTTTCCTTTCTGATTTTAAATAAATTTAAATAAATAATATCCGAGTAGGCTTGTATTGATTCTTTTATTTTAAATAAAATATAGCCTCTCAAGTCTTGCTTAACAGTTGACGCTCATTTTACTTTCTCTTACCTATGTATATATGTAATATATATAGAGAGAAAGTATTGATTCATGTCAAAAATTCGATGTCGAGATTTTGATGGATCTTCACGTTTTGAGGTCCCCTGAATCCAAAAAAGTGGTTTCGCGACATGGTCTGTCTGTGGGTGGGTGGGTGTGTGTGTGGTGTGTGTTCAATTTTAAGGATGAAGGAATTGAGCTACGAGGTTGAAATTTTATATTTAAGTTAAACACCCCCGGGACCGGAAAAATAAGCTTTTAATCAAAATCGGCCAAAGATTACTAGTACTTTACTGATGTACTTTTTCAGTTTTTTTCGATTTTCTCAAAATTTGCTCCAACGATTTTTTTAAAATTCAAAAATCAATTATTTTTTAGATGCTCTTTCAAATGTATATTCTCATTTTGCAATTGAAATCTTCTGAAGACCACTTTACTCTTGTATTTCATAGGGAAGATAAGAGAAATGGTTGCCATGGTAACAAAATATAAATATTTTCCCATACTTATAAATTTTACATCTGAAATCATATGTTCCGTACTGTCGGGAACTAAATATATGTCGACACAAAAATCTGGTGACAAGCACAGAACACAACTTTCGATTACCGAAGGTAAGAGAAAGTTGTGTTGCGAGCACACCAGATTTTTTAAATTAGTGAGGGTTGAGAAAAGCACAATATTTTTTCTTGCAGAATTAGTTAGTTTTGGGTGATTTTTATCTTAATATGTCATTCACAAAATCAGATTATATTATTATTTAACTAAAATTCTAAAAATATGAAGGCGCTATGGCGTCATTTGTCTATCAAAGAAACGGAGCTCCATAGACGTCCACCAAATTCAAACATCTATATAGATTTAAAACTAGTTTTTCATAATTTTTAACAAAAAGCAATAAATATTTTTTATTAACATAAAATTTGATTTTAAATATAATACAATTAAACTTTTATGAAAAGCATTCTGGACAAATGGATGGTTTCCTGGACGATACATTTTTCGCCTTAAATTTTCTGGTGGGGATTTTTTTCAAAAAATGTTAGATGCAAAGACTCCTAACTTTTCTCTTGTGATTAATGAAATAATATTAATTAATTATTTATTTTTTGAGAAATACTTTATCAATAATTCTATGCAATATGTCATTATATTTATTATGAAATTTAAGCAGGGGCGTATATGAAATTTTTTTCGGGGGGCCCGAACTCAAAATTTTTCTGAAGAAAATTTTTTTTTTAAGAAAATAACTTTTTTCACACGAAATTTTTGAGGAACATTTTTCTATTTTTTCTATTAAGTTGTCCATCCTGCGGAAAATTTGTTGCGCGATGTCTGTATATCCCTATATTGTATATGTGTTTGGGAATTTCGGGGGCCCGGCCCCCTCGGCCCCCTAAACGCCCCTGAATTTAAGTATAAATTCAAGATTTTTTATTTATTCATTAGAATTAATTATTACAATTATTGATAATGAAGAATTTAAAAGAAAATAAATTTAAAATCAATATTTGCTTCAACTGCATTCATTTATAATAATTATAATGTAAGACGCTAAGACGCATTTGCATATGATCAACGAGAACTGGGCTAAGACGCAAAGCGCAACCTGTTAATTAATAAACTTTAAATTGGATTAGATAGTCAAATATTTTATTTGTTTTTTAAATGAAAAATAAATTTTTTGTATGAAGAAAAATATATTCTTCATTCGGATCATGGGTTCTAGGATAATGGACCCTGTTATGCAATGGTGTGTCAAAGACCAAAAAATTAAAAAATGAGTTAAGCACGGAATATTGTTTCAAATGCTATAATAAATAGTATTTTTTATGAAATATGTCCTAAAAAAATTTATATTTAATGTTACTTGCACAATTGACAAGAAAAATTATATATAATCCAATGTAAACAAAAAACTTTAATTTTCTCAAAACTCGGTAAGTGGCGTTTGACATACCAATGCGTAACAGGTTCCATTTAATTTCTTTCTCTATTAAATAATTAATTTTTTATTTAACTCTAAATTTGAATAAATTAATAAATTAGGCTATAGAGTGGATATTTATTTTTTGGAAAGTTGAAAATAGAAAGGCAGAGAGTAATTTAATTTTTATTTCCTGGTCGACTTTTCGACAACCAAAGCCCTCTGGCCGTGGTGTTGTTGGTAGCGTGCACGCCTTCTAGACCAAGGGTCGCGGGTTCGGATCCCAGACAGTCCGATGATTTTATTAAAGCCATTCGGATACTAAATGGCTTAAATAAAATGCCTGAACCCCAATATACGTATACAGTATATTATTAAATACATTATGGTAAAAAGTCTTATTTCATCTAATCCAAAGTAGATCCTCCTCATTATTTACTTTCCCATTCTAGAGAAAAATTATTAATTCAACAAGAAAAGGAGTAGGAGCATCCAAAAATAAAAGCCTCAGATTTTTAACAATTCATTGAGACGTTTTGGAAAAGATTTATTTTTCCTTCAAGACAATATTGATATAGTGAAGATGGGAAAATAAATTTCACCTGAAACGTCTCAATGAATTGTTAAAAATCGAAGGCTTTCATTTTTGGATGCTCCTGCTTCTTTTTCTGTTATACAAGTGCACAGCCACTTACTCAACGGGAAATTAATTCAATGTCATTTAAATTTATAATTGAAATATTTTAATTAGAATAGAAAATATTTTAAAACAAAATTGTATTAAAATGAGATATTTTGCATTTTATTTATAAAATAATGAAATTTTATATTCACAAATTAAATAAAATCAGTTACTTACATAAAAAAGCTACAACAAAACCAACAGAGACAACATTAATTAGCCATACTTACCAAAGAGAGATCCTAAATACACAAAACAAATAATACAAATAGAATTACAAAACAACAATCAACAGGGAGAGAGAGAGAGAGAGAGAGAGAGTTAAGCTTTCAATAAATACATTCAAACAAGAGAAATTATCATTAATCATGCTAGTAGAAGATAGAGATAGAATAATAATAAAAAAAAGAGAAGATAATTTGAGAAACAAATGAAAGAAATTTGACCTCGACACAATAATTTTGTATTTCAATTTTATTCGTGTGAGGTTTCTTTGATTTACTATGATATTTTTTCATTTAATTTCTATTATACCAAAATATTCATTACTATGAAATTAATTTTAAAAAATTCTCACTGTCGTTATTCTGAACCCACATTCCTTTGTCAATATCTCGGTAGGGCTGTGGAAAATAATCGATTAATCTCGATTATATACCGATTATTTTCTTAAAAAATAATCGATTTAAAAAATATATAGTTTAATCGATTATGAAAAAGACCATAAAAAAGCGGGGAAAATTTACGAATGAAATAGATTTAATCGATTATGAAAAAATAATATTAATCGGAATAATCGATTATTTACCATAATCGATTAATCAGAATATTCAATTATTAACCATAAACGATAATCGAAATATTCGATTATTAACCATAATCGATTAATCGAAATATTCGATTATTAACCATAAACGATTAATCGAAATATTCGATTATTTACCATAATCGATCAATCGAAATATTCGATTATTAACCATAATCGATTAATCGAAATATTCGATTATTTACCATAATCGAATAATCGGACTAATCTGAATAATCGATCATTTTTCATAAACGATAATCGATTATTTTTTCCCATATTTGAACACGCCTATTTTTCGGGAATGGGCTTTTTTTTCTCAGGCAAGGCGGGCCCCCCTCTGAAAAGGGGCTATTAATAATTAGCCTTATGGCAAAGCACTCGACGGCCCTGGATCTGAGAGAAACTCAATAGGCCTATATACGATTAGAGATTTATTTTTAAGGATCGTGGAATCGTTATTAAGAATTTGAGAATAAATTTAATTATATGAATTTTAAAAGTTTAGTACTGTATTGAACAAGCATAAGGATTCAATATATTTCTACTGTAGTATTTGCAAATGAAAAGCGAAAGAGACGAATAATGAAAGGGTCAATTTAAAATAAATTCCTCATCAACAGAAATGAAAGTGTACTTGATTAAATGCCGAAACGTTTCAACTAATGGGAATTTCGTTTCAAATAGAGAAGCTTTCATTATTTGTTGCTATTCTCTCTATCCATTTACAAATGATCACCATTTCTATCAAATTTTTTTCTTATTCAATCCGCTAACTAATTAAGACCTATTGATACACTTTTCAAAATTTTTTTAGCTTAATCAAAACATGAAGTTGTTATGGTAGAATCATTTTCTGGCCTCAAATATGTTACTTCATTTATATAATTACTCGTATAAATTAATATTATTTTAAACAAAAGGATGGAATGATGAAAATCATGCCATGGACCCGCGAATTTATTCTCATTAATATTACTTTCTCTTAACTATCTATATATGGTTTTCGCGACATGGTCTGTTTGTCTGTGTGGGTGTCTGACTATGAACAAAATATATCAAGAACAAAAAGAGCTAGGAGGCTGACATTTTATATTTAAAGTAGCCCCCCCCCCTGGGAAGTAACCTTTTGAACAAAATCGGCCAGAGTACTAGTACTTTACTGATGTACTTTTTCAGTTTTTTTTTTTTCCGATTTTCTCAAAATTCGCTACAAAGATTTTGATTAAAATTCATAAATCAATTATTTTTTAGTTGTTTTTTAAAATGTATTTTGCTCTCAAAATTGTTTGAAGCACACTTTTCTCTTGTACTTCATAGTAAAGATAGAAGAAATGGTTGCCATGGTAACAAAACGGAAATATTTTCCCATGTTTATGAATTGCACATCTTGAATTCAAATATATAAACGGAAAATAAATATTAAATCTGGGGCGACAAGCATCTTCTTCGATTATCGAAAGTTGTGTACTGTGCTTATCACACCAGATTTTTTTATTTTTTTTATGAAGGAATGCAAAATTTCTTAAATTTATTCATAATTAAAATTTATCTTGTCAGTCAAAAACATCGGAGATGCAAAAATGAGTACCTCGCATTATTTTTGTCCATAGTCGAGGTGAAATAAAAAAGTGCGCCTCGCTTTTCTAAGTTATATAAAAGCGAGGATGTATGAAACAAATAAAATTCTGTAGGGGTTTTAATATTAATAGAAAATAGATTTTGACCTCTGTTCTTTCAGACAATGAATTATTAAAAAAGAAAATATTTTTTAAATTCTTAATTAAGTTCAAATGTGAAATGATATAATAATCCCTTTGAGCTCACACACACACATACATTTTACACACAGACAAGAATATATATAGATATACTTTTCTACACGTTTTGTAACTTGTTCCTACAGGTTGAGAGCGGCAGCAGATCAGGTGCCTTTGGTCCCCTCAGTCAGTATAGGCAGAGAGGCCGACGCAACTCCCACCTGGAACCTGCGCTCTTCGCTTTTACTCCTCAACCCGTTCATTTGGTGAGTGACTTTTGAAATTTTTTACAATTCTAATTCACTATTAATTTATATAAATACTGATATATAAATCTTTGACAAATTCAAAGGTTTAATTATTAAAATCATTTCATTTCATTCAAAGCCCATTATTCTCCAGTTATTTAATCTTAACGATTTCGTTTTTCAATTACTGTCTGTTTATAATAAGCATCTACTCACACTTTTTCATATTATTATTTATTTTAAATATTTTATTTTCTATTAGCATCTGTTAGACTTGTTGAGAAATTCGGTTCAATGAATATTTAAGTATAAAATTTCATATTCAAGTTTCAGAGATCAATTTTTGGTACATTTCTATTTAACAATATAATAATAAACGTTTCGGTAAATTATTTTGAGCCTTCTTCACTTTATATGAAATAACATTGAGAGAAGGCTCAAAATAATCGATTCTTCAAATTTAAAAAAAAAGTTTTCATTTCTTCTGTGCGAAATCATTTGTTTTCTAGAATTTTTAGTTGTTAAAATAAGAGGATCGGATGAAACTAAAGAGTTTTAGATTTTATTAATTAATGAATAAAATTCCGGTGTTGCCTTCTTCAATGGCAAATTACTTTTGAATCAGGATTCTTCAAATAATATCCTTTTATAGTTTAAATCTTGTTCAAAATAATATTAAGAGTCAGACCAAACGTACGTTTCGGTGAATTTTTTATGCATAATTGTCTCATTCCATGTCTTTTTATTATTCATGATAATTCATGCTTAATATATAGAATTGTGATTTAACTGCCGTATTTAATATATAAAAACACTATTCTAGCATATAAATAAATTTTAGGGGAGATGTAGACTATATTTTATTTTACTTTATTTTGCATTCCCAAAAGCTTTCAGTCTTCTTTCAATTTAACTAAGCTGTTGTTTTTTAGCTTCACTTCCAATGTAAGTGTCTAAGAAACACAAATCAGTTTGTTTAAGTAAATCAAAGCGCATAAAAATCCAGGGTTCTTTGATTTATTAATAGTTAATAGTATAGAATTGCATATCATTAACTTCTCCTTTTATGCTCTGTTGTTCCTTGCCTTCAACACATGTGCTTACACATGTTAAGTTTAATTATGCGAACCGAAAAGGAAGTGAGGTTGTTGTTCTCGTCTAACACAAAGTAAATTGTATAGAGTTATAAAACAAATTTTGTTTTTTATATCGAGTTTACTTTTACAATTCATATAGA
>JAKCPI010020325.1:0-16049 GCA_023213315.1 Euborellia annulipes | reverse complement strand
GTTTTTTAGACTAAGGTTTCGGCTACTTTTTGGCCGAAACCGAAACCACGTCCGAAACTGGCAAAAATCGAAAACCGAATATTCGGTCGGTTCCTAGTTATTATTAATTATTAGAGATGTGATGGACAGTAAATATAATCACCATCCAGCAAATCACAATCCTCAATAGGGATGGAAAAGGCGCTCGAAAAGTCGATTTTCGATTTTTGGAATCGACTTGATATTTTTCGAATCTCAGAATCGATTAATCATTTCTGAAAGTCGACTTTTTAAAACTCGTGCTTAGGGAGATTACTCAATAAATATTAAATTTATTTATTATAATATAAGATTTATTAAGTATTTAAACATTTTATTAAATATAAACAATACACAGAAATATTCATGGGGTGCACAGCGAGGGCGGCTACTACCCCTAGAAGAAAAAAATTAAATGTTTATAAGTGATTAAACGAAATAAAATTGGTGGATGGCGACGGGGAATGATTTTTTTAGTTATGACTCGAGGGTTTTTTTATGCCTTTGAATTCGAAAGGCTTTTCCCACTTTATATAAAAAAATCTGTCACAATCTGGACGGACATGATCTGCCCCCTGCGGACGCCCATGACATGATCTGCCCCCCTTCTAAGAATTTGATCCTGGGTACGCCCTTGCAATATTTTATAATAGAATAATCAATCCCCAGATTGCAAGTGATATGGCACCGAAGATTAAAATAAAAAGTTAGGTATCAAAATCTTTTTCTTCTCTCCTCGCCTTATCCCGCGATGCGGGGTCGGCGGACCTCACTTTTTCCCTCAAACTCTATCATACGTTTTTACGACGGGAAGAAATAGGACAGGCCGGCCCCGTCGCACGATCGACGCCTGTTGAAAAGAGGAAGGAAGAGACAGACATTAAGAGAACTGAAGGACTGACTCAGGCAGCTCGTGGTCGCCATCCACCTACCCACAAGATGTGGTACCCTGAGCAAGAAGTTGGATATCAAAATAAAACATAAAAATTAGGTGTTGGCTGTGTCTTCTACACAGCCGGTGGCTTTTAACGTGACAACGTCTTTTGCTTGACTTCAAAGAAAATTTTTTTCTCTTACCTATATTGAAATATAAAGAGACAAAAATATTGTTTTTTTACTAGTAGTTTGTTTTCATAAATAAACATGTTCAAACATTTTCATTGAAACAATATATGACAGGTGGGGCCAAACTTTGATCCATTGGGCGACATATGCTTAAAAAAATGAGAGGTTT
Source organism: Euborellia annulipes (assembly GCA_023213315.1). Taxonomy (NCBI): domain Eukaryota; kingdom Metazoa; phylum Arthropoda; class Insecta; order Dermaptera; family Anisolabididae; genus Euborellia; species Euborellia annulipes. The sequence continues at coordinate 14,797 of JAKCPI010020325.1, read as the reverse complement.
TTCGAGAAAAAACCAATTTTTGGAGTTACTCAGGATTTTTTATTATTCTATTAGAGGTTATCGTAACTGCACCAAATGACATCTCATTTAGTCTGGATCTGATTAGCCGTTCGGAATCTACAGGGGTTCAAAATTTCGAAATACGAAATCCCGTCGAGTGCTCTCAAGTGCGGTAAAATGACGGCATATCAAAAAAATGAAAAAAATAACCTCTGGGCATTGGACCACTCTTTCTAAAACTATATTTAGATTTAATGTGCTTTTATGGTCAGGTCCGCTATGCGTTGCACAAGTAGGGCTATTTTTCGATATTTTTTTGCCTAAAAAATGAGGTTTTTCGAGAAAAACTAATAATTTGGGTTAATTACTCGGGATTTTTTGAATTATTCTCTGAGAGGTTTTCTTCTGCACCAAATGACAGCTCATTTACATCAGATCTGATTAGCCGTTCGGAATCTACAGGGAGTTTAAAATTTCAAATTATAATTTACCGCAGCGCGGTAAAATTAAATGATAGGAAAAAAAATAAATGAAGTGAAATCTTTAGCTGAAAACTCCTTCTTTCTAACCATATATTCCCCATAATTATATCTCTTAAGACAGAGGAGTTATTCAAGCTGATAAACTTTTTCGATAAGCATGCCCCTCTAACATGATTTGTAAGACGTTGTCACGTCTTTGAGGAATTAAGAATGCCACATATGTTCACTAACCGATCTTAGAAAGCGTGTTGATTGATGTGTTATGTGCAGGTTTTAAAAGAAAGATGAAAGTTAACGCTACAAACTATATTACCATCGGATACTAAGTATTGTCAGAAAAAACTCGAAATCGTCCAGTGAGAATCGATACTAACTTCGACTTTGAAGGAGTTTCATCTCGATTCTAAAAAAGTCGATTATAATCTTCAGTAAAAAGACTTAAAGGGAATCGACTTTTCCATCCCTATCCCTGATTATCACAAACGCAGCATCATTAGAAGAAAAAACAAAAAGTTCTCATAAGCATTAGATATTATTTATTTGTCTATCTAACCTTCGCGGTTGGTCGGTAAAGTTAATAAAAATTGTTTTGGGGAATGTCCTTCTAAAATATACAGTTTTTTTTTTTGTTTCTTGTATTATTAATAACCTTGAAAATTCAACTAATTAAAGACGGATTTTTTTCTTTTTTTTAATATTAGAGATCATCATCTCGAGGCCGAAATTCTTTTTCTTATTTTGTATCATAATCAATTTTAAAAAATCTCACACAGCACACAACTTTCTCTTACCTTCGGTAATCGAAAGTTGTGTTCTGTGCTTATCACACCAGTTTTTTGTGTCGTCATATATTTAATTTCCGACAGTAAGATACAGTGAGGGACAATATTAAGTCCCACCCATGCGTTTTCTACTTGTGATTATTTCATTGTTTTTATAAAAGAAAATTAAAATCTTTATTGGAAATTTTCTAGGTTTGTACCATGAAAGTTTCCATTAAAAAATATATAATTTTTTTTTTTAAACAATGAAATAATCACAAGTAGAAAACGCATGAATGGGACTTAATATTGATCCTCACTGTACATTCTATTTTCAAGTGTTTTTTTTTTTACATTTTAAAATAATATAATTATTGTTTGTTGTTCGGGGTTATTTGGACGGATGACATGAATAAAGCGATGCTATGAGAACTGGAGGAGAATAAATAAATAAATAAATAAAATAAAATAAAAAATTCAAAATAATACAGCATCCAAACAAAAGCAAAATTTAAAATACAATAGCATCACAAAACAGAAACAATCAAAATGAGTGATACAGCATCAAAACAAACAAAAAAAAAAAAAAAAATACAAATAAAATTCAAAATCAATAAAACAAAACCAAACATCAAAATAATACAGCATCAAAACAAGCAAAATTCAAAATAATATAGCATCAAAACAAAAGGAAAAAATCTCGACATCGAATTTTTGACATGAATCCAATACCTTCTCTCTCTATATATTAACATATACAGTATATAGAGGTAAGAGAAAGTAAAATGGAGTTAGGCACTTTGCTAATTAGAACGTTTAGATATAAAAAATATATATGTATAGTTAAGAGAAAGTAAAAAAAAGGAAGGGAGCAGAGGCCGCCAAAAATTTAAAGCCTTCGATTTTTAACAATTACCGAAACGTTTCGAAAATACTTTATATTCCTATCATTAGACTTTCCTACATAAGAAAATACAAAATATACAACATTAATAGATTGAAAATTTTAACAATATAAGGTAACACTTAAGTTTTATGTGTCCCTGAGTTGTTAAGGGGGAACGGGAGGGCATGTTTTTCCCGATAGATAGCGTAGTGTGTCATAAATAAATAAATATTTAATGCATTTGGTTGATTTTCATTGATCTTTTAACAATAAATACTTTATAAATGTTATTATATATTATCTATCTTTTATAAAAGCATAAAAATATATAAATATAGGCTAATACTATATCGGCTGTTAGACTAGCCTGCCATCTATTGCAAGAATGCTGAACTAATTTGACAGTTGATTTTTAAATAAATCATCTAAGCTTATTTTAAACATTTCTTAATTGATATGTGATTAATAATAACAATAAATTCATTTTTAAATTTAAAAAAAAATTAAAGATTATTGGGACATATTGTTTTTTTGTATTTGCTTGATAACAAAAAAATTAATTAATATATAATTTTTTAATAAGTCATTAAAAAAATTATAGCTCCATGTCCCAATAATCTCTTATGAATTTAATTCATTTAAAAAAAACCGCAATGAAAAATCCCTTACAATAGTCTAATTTTTGTGAAAGTACGTTTAGACGCCGCTCCTGAAGAACCCCCCTTAAATAAATACTTGCTTATTAGCTACATGTACAGTAGAAAAAAAAAAAAAACAATTTTTGCTTCTTTGTCAAACAATAGCTCACTCGTTCAGTCACTCCTCCGCATGACCTCGGTCACACCTTATTTTTAAACCATTGAGAAGAAGTAATTTATACTAAACAACTGTGAATAATTAATAAGCGATTCTGACTGAAGATAGAAACAAAACAAAACACAAAAAATAAATCTAATTTTGTTTTAATAGGGAGACACAAAAAAAAATATTGCAGATTTTTTTTTTTTTGGGTGTTGCCTGTTTTCTAACCTTTTGGTTGAGTATTTAAATTTGTTTGTTAATGGAAACGTTTTTTTTTTTTTCTCTCTTATAACTGGATAAATGTGGTTAAGCCCGTGGTTAGAAGATTTTTTTCGGATGGAGAGGGCAGATAAATAAATTTTTCTTTTATAAATTCTCAAATTATATTTTTACTAGAATTACTTGAAAAATGTAATGCACAGTATTTCCCCAAGTGATAGGCTAACTTTTTGCGCTGTCTCGTTTTTTAGTACTTTTGAGTGGGGTGTTGAACACCCTACCTATTAAGAGGCAAGAGAGATATGGATTAAAAAAATTGAAATTTGTCCGGATTGCTTTACACTCACCCGTGCTATGATGACGTCATGACAATTAACTAAAACAAAAGAGAAAAAAAAAACATTAGTAAATTTGAATGTACAGTGAGCGCCACAATTAAGTCCCCACTTGATAGCCTTAACCTTAAGTATATGGTATAGTATATGGTGTAAAGTGAAATAATTTTAATGACAGAAAAGGTAAAACGTAAAATCTGGTACAGATTTATTTTAGCTTTTAAAATTTAAAATTATTTCACCATTTACCATATTCTATACCATATACTTAAAGCTAAAGCTATCAGGTGGGGACTTAATTATGGCACTCACTGTACCTGAAAAATAATCTGAGTAAGCGAATTATATATTTTTACTTTCTCTTACCTATATGTTTATGTTAATAGTCGACATGGTCTGTCTATCTGTGAGTGTGTCTGTGTGTTGCCATGGTAACAAAATATAAATATTTTTATCTTTATACATCTTGATCTGGGCACAAAAAATCTAGTGTGACAAACACAGTGCACAACTTTCGATTACCGAAGGTAAGAGAAAGTTGTGTGCTGTGCGACAGTCACACCAGATTTTCCTGTCGAGATATATTTAGTTTCCTCCGATAGATTATAATTCAAGATGTAAAATTTATTAGTATGGGAAAATATTTACCATAGCAACCATTTCTCCTATCCTTCCTATTAAGTACAAGAGTAAAGTGGTTTTCAGACGATTTCAATGGCAAAATGAGAATATACATTTTAAAGAGCATCTAAAACATAATTGATTTTTTTAATTAAAATCGTTGGAGCAAATTTTGAGAAAATCGAAAAAAACTCTTTCGCCGAATTTTATTAACTTAAATATAAAATTCCACCCTCGTAGCCCAATTCCTCCTTGCTTAAAATTAAACACAGATAGACAGACCATGTCGAGAAAACCACTTTTCCCATCAACCATAGGTTGGACAGGTAAAGTTAATGTAATCGTAAAAAAAATCGAAATTTTTCTGAAGCTGCCAAAAATGCGTTTTGAGGTCCCCTGAATCCATTTAAGTAGTTTTGGAATGATGTCTGAGTGTGTGTCTGTGTGTGTGTATGTCTGTGGTAATTTTTTTCGTCAACGAAAACTCAAAAACTATTTGTTCAATTGTTTTGAAATTTTGCACCCATAAACTAGGGGTAGAGGGCCAAGAACTGAAAAGCTTTTGGTAAACATCGGACCATTAGGGGGGGGCTCTAGGGGGGGACAAAAATCTTTTTCTTACATAACCTATAATTTTTTTTATATATTCAGAAACTAGACTTCCTCCCGAGTAAAATGATATATAATATGTATAACATCGGACCATCAGGGGGGCTCTATGGGGGGGGACAAATATTTTTTCTTGAGTAGTGGGTGGGCAAAGTTGTGCGCTCGGCTTAGCCCGACCCTTTATTTTGATTCAGGGGACCTCAAAACGTGTATATCCATTAAAATCTCATCATTGAATTTTTTACATGGATCCAATACTTTCTCTTTATATATTTCATATATAGAGTAAGAGAAAGTAAAAATGAATTAAAGCCTTATATTTAATGCCTCTTATAATATACAACATTTATTTATTTTACATCTCAGCAATCTTTAAGAACTTCAATTATCTTTAAAGAATGGAATCACAGCCACTTCCACACTCAACAAAAAAAGAACTTCAATTATACTTTATCTAAGTATACATTTTAAATTTTATATTCAGATTTTTGGTTTTTTAGATTTTTTTTTTTCAAATATATATATTTGCATTACGGAACTTCTGCACTCTGGAGGATTAGTATTGAAATTCGGACATGATTCATTATTCCACCAAATAACTACCATAATTTACTCCAAAAATGGAAAAATAAGAAAATTGTTAACTTTTGGACATGGTCCACTTTTACTTTGTACCTACACTTATTAAAACTTTTTAAAATTACTTTTTGATTGTAAGACACATTAAAAAACAATCAAGTACTTATCTTATCACGTGACATATATTAAAATGAAACAGAAGCTGTTATCTCTCTGTCTCTCTATAAGTGAATTGAAAGCATCATTTAAAACATATGTTGTCAAGATACGTATGCCCACCCACGCACACACACAGAGGAGTTTCTCTCAAAGGTCATGTTGATGATGATGAGAGAAAAGAAGGAAACAAAATGGCAAAACATCTGTTCAAGTCTTTATGGCTATTGTTTTTAAGGGTTGTTTTCTTTTTTTTTAGAGAGACTCCTCCGTTCATAAATCTCCAAGAGTATCGTTTTCTTTTTAACAAATTAATCATTAGTTGAGATACACAATGCATCTTCTTGGAATAAATATATATATATGACTTGTAAATGGCAAACGCCCTAAGATTTCTTAGTATAAGTGAAATTTGAAGAATAAGAGGCGTGAGGTTTAATTACACTAGTCGACAAGGTTTTCTTCACAAGATATCTGATTAGTGAATCTAGTGCATTTTTTCTTTCTGAATTCCGATATGTAGTTAGAATTTTTCCATGAGGCACAGTTTTAGAGATATAGAGCAAAATAGATTTTAATAGAAAATGTGCTCTAAAACGGCTTTTATTTAGAATGTTCAAATTATTTTTAACGCCGCACCCCGTAAAAATATGCAGATAATTAGAATACATATAAATTTTAAGTTTCATCCCAATCGGAGGTCATTTAGACGTGCCGCAAACGGCTTAAAGTTTAAAAATCTGGTGTGACTGGCGCACAGCACACAACTTTCTCTTACCTTCGGTAATCGAAAGTTGTGTACTGTGCTTGTCACACCAGATTTTTTGTGTCGACATGTATTTAGTTTCCGACAGTAGGGTACAATTGAATTCAAGATGTAAAATTTATAAGTATGGGAAAATATTTATATTTTGATACCATGGCAACCATTTCTCCTATCTTTTCTATGGAGTACAAGAGTAAAGTGGTCTTCAGAAGATTTCAATCACAAAATGAGAATATACATTTTAAAGAGCATCTAAAAAATAATTGATTTTTGAATTTAAAAAAAAATCGTTGGAGCAAATTTTGAGAAAATCGAAAAAAACTGAAAAAGTGCATCAGTAAAGTACTAGTACTCTTTGGTCGATTTTGTTCAAAAGCTTCGTGTCACGTCCCATGGGAATGCCTAACTTAAATATAAAATTTCAACTTCCTAGCTCTTCTCGTTCTTGAGATATTTTGTTCACAGACAGACACACAGACACACAGACACACAGACAGACAGACAGACAGACCATGTCGCGAAAACCACTTTTTTGGATTCAGGGGACCTCAAAACGTGTATATCCATCAAAATCTCGACATCGAATTTTTGACATGAAACCAATACTTTCTCTCTCTATATATATTAACATATATATAGAGGTAAGAGAAAGTAAAAAAAATTGAAATTTTTAAGATTTTTTTTGCTTTGGTCACCCCTAATACAATTTTAGATATCCCTGAATGCAAAAAACATATATGTACCATGTTCTATAGTTCTTTGACTTTCTAAAAATCATTCATTCGTAAAAATCTGTTAATTATTAACGAAATTATGAACAAAACGTCAGCAAAGAAAAAACACAAGTACACTCACTGGGCGAAAAAAAATAGACTTCAATTGAATTAAAAAAGCGAACCCTAGCTACGAGAAGCTAATGCATCCTCTCTGAGCATCGGGTCGCGGGCACTTTATTCAATATTATTAAAAAAAAAAAAAATATTTCTAGAAACTCATATCTTTTTTTATACTTGTAAAAGAAAAAGTTCATTTTTTTCGACCACTGAGTGTACTTGTGCTTTTTCTTTGATGACGTATTTTTCCGGGACTCTCCATCGTTTATAAAATTCCGTTTCAAAATTCCAACCGAAAGTTGGTCAAACAGAGCGAGACAGACAGACAGATGGACACTTCGCCATTAGTATATATAGATATTTAAAAAATATATATAACACTGAGACGATGTAGAATTTTTTTTTTGTAATTTTATTTAAAAACTTAATTATGTAGATTGAAGCTTAATGAGTGATGCCGAGAGAAATGTAGACCGAAACTCCTCAAACTATAGCGTAGTTTGAGGAGTTTCGGTCTTACAATTGTTAGTTCTGCTCAATTATTATAAAATATGGATGGTTATATTAATGTCTTTTTTTTCTTTTTAGGTTTCTGTTGCTCCTTCATCTATCTAGAGCCCCGATGATCGCTCTTCGCCGTTTCAATGGTTCCTGTAAGTTTTTTTTTTTTTATGTTTTTAAAATTTAATATGTTCCTGGGCTTTAGCACAGTTGTAGAAGACTCACTTCTTGTGCTATGGGCTAGGGGTTAGCAATGCAAATTATTTTGGATATCAATTAAGTCAGAAAACTTTTTTTTTTTTTTTGAACGGGTGCATAAGGTACGAAGGCCTGTAATGACCAGTGGTCTAGGAAGAAAATAAAAACAAAAGGAGAAGCATAAAAGGGGAACTCAACTGCTGAAACTGAGAAGATGCCTGTTGAGATTAGACTTTTTTTTTTTGTTTCTAAAAAACATTCACACTTTTTTTTCTCATTCACACTCACACTCACACACATTCACACAGTCTTTTCGGCAACTTAGGCCATATAAGACTTTTTACGATAACCGTTGTAATATAAATTATCTATTGTAGGTTCAGGCATTTCTATTTATGCCATCTGGTATCCAAATGGCTTAAATAAAATCATCGGACTGCCTGGGTCCGAACCCGCGACGTTTGGAGAGATTAGACTTGAAAGTCTGAAGATTGTAGGTTTTGGGGAAGATAGACTCAGGGAGATTGTTCCAAACACGGGAGGTCATGGGATTGGAATTGGCTAGTTATATTAGTCCTATATGGGATCATCTTTAGGGCCAAGTTAATGTCTGAAAAATATATTAATCCTGGCCAAGTTATATTGGGCATACATATAGGGAGTGTATAACTTGGCGAGGATTAATATACACCTGGCCGTGAAGATAGTCCCATATGTGACCGAAACGTCGGCCCTGGTTTGTCAATAAATTGAAATATAAACTGCTTTGCTCATTATTTTTATTTATTTGAATAACAACAGCTATACCTCCTTCAGATAAGGTGGGAGACACGGCCGAATTTGGGCTTTATAGAGGGTTAGGAGGAAAAGTAACGTTTCGTTTTGAATAGGAAACCTTGCTGTAGATTTAACCACATATGATATTTGGAGATCAGATCTAATTGTCACTCCCAGAACAGAAAACGAATGGGAATGGGATATAAATGACTATACTAAGTTGGTTTTTTTTTTTTTTTTTTTCTAAAAACGAACATTTTTATAAAAGACATACATGATGATAACTTCTATAACTAACTAACGGTCTATTGACAAATCAAACAAGTTTTTGGCCAGTCATGAATGTGCAGCTGGCAAACACACACACACACACACACACACAGACAAAACTAAGAGAGAAGAGAGATAAAAAAGAATAAAATACATTCTTCCATCTTCTCTATTCTTCTTCATTCATTCAACAATAAAAAAAAAAATTTGTTTTTCGGTAGGAATGGAACATGGTGGGGGTAATTATTCGATCAGAGAGAGTGAAATAAAAAAGAGAGCGAATGCAATAAATATTTATTTATTTTTTTGGTGGCACGATAATCACGCATTTGTAGAGTTTTATTTTCTCTTACCTCAATATATGTTAATATGTAAGAGAAAGTTGTGTGCTGTGCTCCAGTCACACCAGATTTTTTTGTTTTAAAGTATTTTATGGAATCTAAGGCCATTTAGACCCCATGCCTATTTATTTATTATTTTGTATTATTAATGAAATTTTTTTTTTTTTTTTTTTGAGGGAAAAGCCTAAATTATGGCATAAAAACCCTCAATAGCCTACAAAAAAAAAACATTCCCCGTTTAGTTACCCCTGGTGCATCGTGCACACGGACACGCACCAACCCCAGTACCGGTATCTAGCGTAATTGCCATCAACCCGGTTCCAATGTTGGGAGTGAGAGGCCCTTCACCTCTCTACTCCCCAAGAATCAGTCCCTTTCGGGACTGGTCTCTCCCTCCCCTTTCCTTATTAATGAAAAAAAAGGAAAAGAAAATTTAATTATATAATAATTTTTATTATTTTTAATTTGAGAGATTTAATTATTTCATTATTAAAATTAATTAGCTTTAATTTGTTCATAATGAGAGATAAAACACAATGTAATCACTTCTGACGATGACAAGTAATTGTCAAAATACGTATTAAGAGTTAATTTTTAATTAATAAACTCTTTGAAACAAATAACCTAGTGTTAAATTTGTATATTGAACTTTCATTTACAAAATAGTATTTCAACGAGAACCAACGATCAAAAGTTTTTCCTATTTTTATTGTCATTTATATGGATAGAGAAGAGAAGAAAAGATTGGCTTTAATTGTTCAAAAGGCAAATTAGCCCTCGGACTTGGTGTAGGGGCTAGCCTAATGTGCTGGCCTTCTATACCAAGGCAGTCCGATGATTTTATTTAAACCATTTGAATACCAAATGACTTAAATAAATATGCCTACACCCCACCAATAGATATCTATATATATAAGTGTCTCTGTCACGATCTATTTAGGCAACTTCCCGTTGGAATTTTGAAATGAAATTTTATATGCATAAAGAGGACCTTCTCGGCATTACATGAAAATTATTTTCATCCCTATATTTCTATAACTTTTTGAATTATTAATTCTTAAAGTTACGAGTTCTCCCATAAGAAATGTATAGAGAAATATTTATGTATTCTTTGCATTTGTGTATTCCATGAATGCAAACAAATCCTCAAGCAGGCACTGAATTGGAATGGAATAATAATAATTTTATTTTCATAATTAAGAAGAAAAAGCGAGGGTCCGCCGCAGCTAGCTGGCGGGGCATCCCCATTTGGGGATTTGAGCATTCAATTTCAAAATTATGTGAATTTGAACAAACCGACGGACTCTTTGTAAGTGGAAGTAAAGCATTAATTTCTTGTTCGGGATTTTGATTCCCGTAACCGATAAAAAAAAAATTCAAATTATAGAATGGGATACTAAATACCTTAAACTCTATTAAAAATAATAATACTGTAATAATAAAAAAAGAGTAAATGGAATTTCTTTTTTTTTCTCCACCCAATGTTCGTTTATTAAAAAAAAAAAATATTTGAAATTCCTTTAAGGCTTAAAAAATAATGATATTTACTCACAAAGGAGGGGACTAACTAAGCAACCATTAGAATATTCCCTTATATAAATAATCATAAAAACTTGTTTCGACATATAGTCACTATGATAATGGATTCTTTTCTTTTTTTGTTTTTTAATTAAAACAAAACAAAAAAAACAAAATTGTATCTTTCCACCTACAGACGTTTAAAAATCAATTTGTAAAAAAAAAAAAAAAAAATTATTATCCGATTGGGAGGAGACTGTTTATTTGTCTGTCTGTTTTTTTTAACTCCCCCCTCCCATCCACCCCCCTCTCTCTCTTCGTCCTGTTCTTATGCAAATCTCAGCTTATTGGCATTCCATTGGAAATTTTCTCTTTTTTTTTTTGCGCTATTCTAATGACAGATTATGTCTAAAGTTGTGACAACATTAAAAAAATTTTTTTTTTTTTTTTAATTTGAGAGCAAAAATTTGCTCTTAGTTTGTGTGAAAATAAATATAGCGGGGGGAAGGGGGAGGGGCAGGAAATGACAACTCGTTTTTAGGCTGCGCCCCTGGACCCCCCTTGCTCGCCTCCGGCAAGTTTATTGCCAATTTAGGAAATTTCTTGTTGCAATGCAAGTGTTAGGGGGTAGAGGGCCGAAGGTGTTACGCATGTTTTTCCCGATAAGATGGCGTTGTGTGTCATAGAAAAAGTATGCCCAAAAAAATCAAAAATTTGCCAAGAGATGTCAGAATGGTAGCTAATAATATTTAATGCATTTGGTTTATTTTCATTTGATCTTTTAATAATAAATACCATATAAATGTTATTATATATCATATATCTTTTATAAAAGCATAAAAATATATAAATATAGAGAAAAAGGGGATCAGCTATTAAACTAGCCTGCCATCTATTGCAAGAATGCTCAACTAAATTGACAGTTGGTTTTTAAATAAATCATCTAATCTTATTTTAAACATTTCTTAATTAATATGTGATTAATAATAACAATAAATTCATTTTTAAATTTAAAAAAAATTAAAGATTATTGGGACAGATTGTTTTGCTGTATTTGCTTGATAACAAAAAAATCAAATACGATAATTTTTTAATAAGGCATTAAAAAGATTATAGCTCGATGTCCCAATAATCTCTTATGAATTTAATTCATTGAAAAAAAAAAAACCGCATTGAAAAATTCCTTATAATAGTTTAGTTTTTTTTAAAGTACGTTTAGACGTCGCTCCTGAACCCCCCTTAAGATGTTAAGGAAGGATCTTGAATTGAAGAAATTTGATTATAATTAAATTTTCCAAAACATTTAAGAGATTCAAATTATTACTACGTTACTCCCAGGTTCATGAACTATGTGTTCTTAATTTCAAATAGATTCATTGAAAATGTGGATTTCTATAGAACATATACTTACATACATTTTTCCATTTCATTTTTATAAATAATCGAATCCAAGTATTTAAACTTATTTAACAATAATAAATTATTTGTTGCATTTGTGATTCTACGCGGTCCCCCTGAGGATAATCCATGGCCTCCTAGGGGGCCGCGGCCTACTACTTTAAGAAGCACTGGTCTATGTGATCGCTGTGAGTTTGAATAAAAAATTTAGTTTCTTAAAAAAAAAATTTTCCGCAGAAAGATTTTTGAGTTCAGGTCCCCCCGAAAAAAATTTCTATATACGCCCCTGATCCCTACTATATATATAATTATATATCGACGCTCTAATTAGCAAAGTGCCTAACCAAAAGTGTGCAACGGCCTTAATTTAGAGTTTTTGAAAAAAAAATTCTCTCTAGCATTCATTCTAGAAATCAATTTATAAAATTCGCTAATGTCCGTCTGTCTGTCTGTCTGTCTATCATGTTCTGTTTCACCAACTTCCCGTTGGAATTGTATATGTTTAGAGGGGACCTTCTAGCAATTACAGGAAAATTAATTTCGTCCCGAAATTCTTATAACTTTTTGAGTTATTAATTCTTAAAGTTACGATTTTTCCCATTTGGAAATGTATAGAGAATTATTTATGTATTCTTTGCATTTGTGTAGTCTATGAATGGATTGGGCCCAACGGAAATTTAGATACCAAATGGCATAAATAAGAATGCCTGGACCCCATATTTATTATAAGAAGACTAGAATCCGTCTTATATGGTCTGAGTTGCCGAAAAGACTGTGTGTATGTGTGTGTGTGAGTGTTTAAAAAAAAAAAAAAGCTTGTTAATGAAAATCTATACAAAATTTCATTACGATTATTGGTTTCAAGAGGAGATGCGCGGGAAACATACAAAAATTTTTTTTTTATACACATTTTATTACCAAGTGTTTAAGTATGTAATAATGACTTCTCATGTACGTAATTTCAAAAGGGTCAATGTACACAAATCCATGAAAATTCGAATTTTAACACACTAGATTAAAATATTTAATGATTCTACGAATACCAAAAAAAAAAATCTCATTTCAAATGATCTGTTTGTATTATTATTACTCTTTGATCTACGAAAAAAAAAGAGAACGAGAGAAGAAAAAAATAAAATAAAATTCTTTGGAGATTTTTATCACAATAATTTATTGGCAAAAGAAATAAATAAAACATGATTTAAATTTAATTTTTTTTTTTTTTTACATATTAATTTATCTTTCGTATCAAATTACAAAAAAAAAAAATTAATTATGTGGACTTTGAAATGAGAAAAAAAAATTTACTGGTGCCACACAAATTACTCCATTTTTTAGCGTGTTAAAAATTCGCTGTTGCCACACCAACAACTCTAGAGAACGAGATTGCTTCAAAGTACGAAAAATGTATGTGTCAAAGTGTATAAAAATCAACAAACATGATAAAATTAATATTTTTTCTTGTCTTTTAATTACTATAAATTATTTAAATTAAAAATGCCTGGACCCCAATATGTATAATAATCATTAACGGTTATCGTCTAAAGTCTTAAATGGCCAAAGTTGCCGAAAAGACTGTGTGAATGAGTGTGTGAATGTGAGCGTGAATGAGAAAAAAGTGTGAATGTTTTTTAATTAAAAAAAAAAAAAAAAAAAATTATTTAATTGTTGAGTAATAATTATTTTTAATTACATTTAATTTTTATATTTATTTAAATAAAGAAGTATGCAATTAAAATTTAATTTTTATAAAATAATAATTCTGAGATTTAATTATTATTTTAATTGAATTTTTTATTGGTTTATCAGTTTTTTTTTTTTTTTTTTTTTTTTTTTTTTAAATAAAATGTATCTAATATCCCCGGTTGCTTCTAAACTAATTAACCTGCTATCTTTGGATAGTTGACTATGACTTTCGAGTTTTTTCACTCCTAGTTAAGCAAACATTGATTAAATAAAAGCCCAGACCGAGTTTACTAGTTAAGTAAGACTCAATATTTGGTATAAGGCTTAAATTTATTATTTAAATTTTTGTTAAGAAATTAATTAGCTTTAATTTTCAATAATTAGTTGCTAACTTCACAAAACTCTGCTTATATGTGATCAAACACATTTTTTTTTTAACTCGAAGGTTAAGCGTGTTTTCGTTGATTGATTAACTATCACTCGGATAAGCTTGCTAATTGACTATAAGTGAAGCAACGGGCTATAACATATTTTCAAACAGGATTTTTCTTTGCTTTTAAATAAATTTTTGGAAAGGAGAAAGTTGCAGCATTCTTATTAATATAGGACCCAAATTGCCTAAAGGTTTTTTGCTTTCCAATTTTTTTTATTTGATCTTTTAATTAAAACAAAAATATTTTAAATAATGGGCCTAATTAAGAAATTTAGTGGCATATGGGCAATAAAACAAAATTCCATTATTGAGCAACAATTTAATATTTATTAACTAAAGGTATTTTAATTAAAAAGTAATTATTATTTATATTCTAGCTGTGGGATGCCCGCCTTAGGCGAACCAGCAGCCAGCAGCCCCTTTGATTTCTAGTATCCCTTTGTTGAATTTTATTTAAATTTAATCTTTTTTGCTTCTTTGTATTAAGTATTTTAATCGCGAAAAATTTCAATTCCAATGAAAATATCTCTGAAACCATTTACGTATAACTCAAAAACGGATAGTTGTCAGAGAAAGATGAAATTTAGTATTTATATAAGTCACTTTACTTGAAGGTTTTTGTAGAAT
>JAKCPI010020324.1:0-22106 GCA_023213315.1 Euborellia annulipes | reverse complement strand
AAATAAATACTTGCTTATTAGCTACATGTACAGTAGAAAAAAAAAAAAACAATTTTTGCTTCTTTGTCAAACAATAGCTCACTCGTTCAGTCACTCCTCCGCATGACCTCGGTCACACCTTATTTTTAAACCATTGAGAAGAAGTAATTTATACTAAACAACTGTGAATAATTAATAAGCGATTCTGACTGAAGATAGAAACAAAACAAAACAAAAAAAAATAAATCTAATTTTGTTTTAATAGGGAGACACAAAAAAAAATATTGCAGAATTTTTTTTTTTTTGGGTGTTGCCTGTTTTCTAACCTTTTGGTTGAGTATTTAAATTTGTTTGTTAATGGAAACGTTTTTTTTTTCCTCTTATAACTGGATAAATGTGGTTAAGCCCGTGGTTAGAAGATTTTTTTCGGATGGAGAGGGCAGATAAATAAATTTTTTCTTTTATAAATTCTCAAATTATATTTTTACTAGAATTACTTGAAAAATGTAATGCACAGTATTTCCCCAAGTGATAGGCTAACTTTTTGCGCTGTCTCGTTTTTTAGGACTTGTTGAACACCCTACCTATTAAGAGGCAAGAGAGATATGGATTAAGAAAAGTGAAATTTGTCCGGATTGCTTTACACTCACCCGTGCTATGATGACGTCATGACAATTAACTAAAACAAAAGAGAAAAAAAAAAAACATTAGTAAATTTGAATGTACAGTGAACGCCACAATTAAGTCCCCACTTGATAGCCTTAACCTTAAGTATATGGTATAGTAAATGGTGTAAAGTGAAATAATTTTAATGACAGAAAAGGTAAAACGTA
The DNA here is from genome assembly GCA_023213315.1 of Euborellia annulipes. NCBI lineage: Eukaryota > Metazoa > Arthropoda > Insecta > Dermaptera > Anisolabididae > Euborellia > Euborellia annulipes. The sequence continues at coordinate 21,294 of JAKCPI010020324.1, read as the reverse complement.
AAATCTGGAACAGATTTATTTTAGCTTTTAAAATTTAAAATTATTTCACCATTTACCATATTCTATACCATATACTTAAAGCTAAAGCTATCAAGTGGGGACTTAATTATGGCACTCACTGTACCTGAAAAAATAATCTGAGTAAGCGAATTATATATTTTTACTTTCTCTTACCTATATGTTTATGTTAATAGTCGACATGGTCTGTCTATCTGTGAGTGTGTCTGTATGTTGCCATGGTAACAAAATATAAATATTTTTATCTTTATACATCTTGATCTGGGCACAAAAAATCTAGTGTGACAAACACAGTGCACAACTTTCGATTACCGAAGGTAAGAGAAAGTTGTGTGCTGTGCGACAGTCACACCAGATTTTTCCTGTCGAGATATATTTAGTTTCCTCCGATAGATTATAATTCAAGATGTAAAATTTATTAGTAGGGGAAATATTTACCATGGCAACCATTTCTCCTATCCTTCCTATTAAGTACAAGAGTAAAGTGGTTTTCAGACGATTTCAATGGCAAAATGAGAATATACATTTTAAAGAGCATCTAAAACATAATTGATTTTTTTAATTAAAATCTTTGGAGCAATTTTGAGAAAATCGAAAAAAAACTCTTTCGCCGAATTTTATTAACTTAAATATAAAATTCCACCCTCGTAGCCCAATTCCTCCTTGCTTAAAATTAAACACAGATAGACAGACCATGTCGAGAAAACCACTTTTTAACTTTGCCCATCAACCATAGGTTGGGCAGGTAAAGTTAATGTAATCGTAAAAAAAAATCGAAATTTTTCTGAAGCTGCCTAAATGCGTTTTGAGGTCCCCTGAATACATTTAAGAAGTTTTTGGAATGATGTCTGTGTGTGTGTCCGTCTGTGGTAATTTTTTTCGTCAACGAAAACTCAAAAACTATTTGTTCAATTGTTTTGAAACTTTGCACCCATAAACTAGGGGTAGAGGCCAAGAACTGAAAAGCTTTTGGTAAACATTGGACCATTAGGGGGGCTCTAGGGGGGTGCAAATATTTTTTTCTTTCATAACCTATAATTTTTTTTATATATTCAGAAACTAGGCTTCCTCCCGAGTAAAATGATATATAATATGTATAACATCGGACCATTAGGGGGGGCTCTATGGGGGGGGGAGGGACAAAATTTTTTTCTTACATAACCTATAATTAAGAAAGGTAGATTTATAGCTGGATAAATTTATTGAGAAAACAGGATGAATAAAGAAGAGCAGCTAGTATTTGTTTCATTTATTTAAGGCCCATTAAGCTGACGTTTCGGTTCTGTTTTTTCTTGAGTAGTGGGTGGGCAAAGTTGTGCGCTCGGCTTAGTCAGACCCTTTATTTTGATTCAGGGGACCTCAAAACGTGTATATCCATTAAAATCTCATCATTGAATTTTTTACATGGATCCAATACTTTCTCTTTATATATTTCATATATAGAGTAAGAGAAAGTAAAAATGAATCAAATTAAAGCCTTATATTTAATTCCTCTTATAATATACAACATTTATTTATTTTACATCTCAGCAATCTTTAAGAACTTCAATTATACTTTATCTAAGTATACATTTTAAATTTTATATTCAGATTTTTGGTTTTTTAGATTTTTTTTTTCAAATATATATATTTGCATTACGGAACTTCTGCACTCTGGAGGATTAGTATTGAAATTCGGACATGATTCATTATTCCACCAAATAACTACCATAATTTACTCCAAAAATGGAAAAATAAGAAAATTGTTAACTTTTGGACATGGTCCACTTTTACTTTGTACCTACACTTATGAAAACTTTTTAAAATTACTTTTTGATTGTAAGACACATTAAAAAACAATCAAGTACTTATCTTATCATGTGAATATATTAAAATGAAACAGAAGCTGTTATCTCTCTGTCTCTCTATAAGTGAATTGAAAGCATCATTTAAAACATATGTTGTCAAGATACGTACCCACCCACGCACACACACAGAGGGAGTTTCTCTCAAAGGTCATGTTGATGATGATGAGAGAAAAGAAGGAAACAAAATGGCAAAACATCTGTTCAAGTCTTTATGGCTATTGTTTTTAAGGGCTGTTTTCTTTTTTTTTAGAGGGACTCCTCCGTTCATAAATCTCCAAGAGTATCGTTTTCTTTTTAACAAATTAATCATTAGTTGAGATACACAATGCATCTTCTTGGAATAAATATATATATATGACTTGTAAATGGCAAACGCCCTAAGATTTCTTAGTATAAGTGAAATTTGAAGAATAAGAGGCGTGAGGTTTAATTACACTAGTCGACAAGGCTTTCTTCACAAGAAATCTAGTGCATTTTTTCAATCTGAATTCAGATATGTGGTTATAAATTTTCCATCAGGCACAGTTTTAGAGATATAGAGAAAAATAGATTTTAATAGAAAATGTGCTCTAAAACGGCTTTTATTTAAAATGTTCAAATTATTTTTAACGCGACACCCCGTCAAATTATGCAGATAGTTAGAATACATATAAATTTTAAGTTTCATCCCAATCGGAGGTCATTTAGACGTGCCGCAAACGGCTTAAAGTTCCAAAAAATCGAAATTTTCAAGATTTTTTTGCTTTGGTCACCCCTAATACAATTTTAGATATCCCTGAATGCAAAAAACATATATGTACGATATTCTATAGTTCGTTGGCTTTCTAAAAATCATTAATTCATAAAAATCTGTTAATTATTAACGAAATTATGAACAAAAACGTCAGCAAAGAAAAAATACAAGTACACTCACTGGTCGAAAAAAATGGACTTCAATTGAATTAAAAAGCGAACCCTGTCCACGAGAAGCTAATGTATCCTCTCTGAGCATCGGGCCACGGGCACTAACTTTATTAAATATTATTAAAAAAAAAAAAATATTTCTAGAATCTCATATCTTTTTTTATACTTGTAAAAGAAAGAGTTCATTTTTTTCGACCACTGAGTGTACTTGTGCTTTTTCTTTAATGACGTATTTTTCCGGGACTCTCCATAACATCGTTTATAAAATTCCAACCGGAAGTTGGCCAAACAGATCGTGACAGACAGACAGACGGACAACACTTCCCCATTAGTATATATAGATATTTAAAAAATATATATAACACTGAGACGATGTAGAATTTTTTTGTAATTTTATTTAAAAACTTAATTCTGCCCAATTATTATAAATATATGGATGGTTATATTAATGTCTTTTTTTTTTTCTTTTTAGGTTTCTGTTGCTCCTTCATCTATCTAGAGCCCCGATGATCGCTCTTCGCCGTTTCAATGGTTCCTGTAAGTTTTTTAATTTATTATGTTCCTGGGCTTTAGCACAGTTGTAGAAGACTCACTTCTTGTGCTATGGGCTAGCAATGAAAATTATTTTGGATATTAATTGAGTTAGAATTTTTTTGTTTTTTTTTTTTGAACGGGCGCATAAGGTCCAAAGACCAGTGGTCACATGCGGCCAGGAAGAATATAGTTGTGTGATTTTATGAAACCACAATGCAAGGGAAACTTTTTTTTTCGGATCGTATAGCCTACTATCCGAAAATGCCTATAGGCATTTAACTGAAAATTTTCGAAAAATTATTCGATTTAGGGTACTAATCTTAACTTAAAATAAATTAGGGGTGGTAGGGTTGTCTTTGGCCCTGGCGGGCGGTGTCACGGGATATGACTAATTGTAAGACTTGTTCAGATAAATGTATTAATTAATTTTGCACCATAATATTAATATAAAAATATGAAATAAAAAAATCGAGTGAAAAATAAATTTTTTGTGGAAGGTCCCCCCTTGTCGGGTTGATAGAAATATATTAATCCTCGCCAAACGATATTGGGTATAACTTGGCGAGGATTAATATATTTTTCAGACATTAACCTGGCCGTGAAGATGGTCCCATATGTGACCGAAACGTCGGCCCTGGCTTGACAATAAATTGAATTATAAACTGCTGATTTTTATCTATTTGAATATCAACAGCTATATACCTCCTCTAGATTAATTTATTAATATAAATTTGTTATTTTTAGACAATGTTAGTGAATTTTCTTAAAAACAGCTTACTTAACATTCAATGCTCGGATTGGTACAAGTTTGGGCATCCTAATGTTCGACGAATTAATTCACTTTGTAGAGCGGTCAAATTTTCAGGCTAATCTCGAGAAATCCATTTGCGAGATGTACAGGGTCCGCCATCTAACTTTTTTTTTTTTAACTAGCTGTTATTTCAACACTGGTAACCTTAATGTCACTTCTGATTTGACAGAAAGTCAGTTTTATCCTTCCGCTGAACGAAAATGTTTGTGTATACGCTTGAGGAACGCGTGAAAATAGTGCAGTTTTACTTTGAAAATCATGGTAATGTTGCAGAATGTGTGCGACAATTGCGTACGGAAATGGGAAGAAAAGAGGCGCCGTCAGCTCCGTATGTGCGTTTTCTTTTGAAGAAATTGAGAGAAACTGGCACTATTATTGACAAACCAACACGTGATAAGCCAAAAACAGTGCGCACAACCGAGAATATCGCAGGAGCCACCGCTATCGCGCCATGATTTCTGATTGGTTGTTCCCGAAACTTGAAGAGGAAGACTTGGACAACATTTGGTTCCAACAAGACGGCGCTCCGGGTCACACAGCTAAACTTACAATCAATCTTTTGCGCACTGTCTTCGGAGACCGAATTATCAGCAGAAATTCTGATGTCGTTTGGCCGCCTCGGAGCTGCGATTTGACACCGTTAGACTATTATTTGTGGGGAGCCGTCAAAGACAAATGTTATGCAGACAAACCAGAGACAAATCAAGCTTTGAAGGACAACATTCGTGCAGCCATAGCTAAAATAGAGCCGTATACTATCACAAATGTACTCAAAAACCGTATGGCGTACTGCAAGGCCAGCCGAGGCAGCCATTTGAATGAAATAGTATTTCATAAATAATCGGAAGGTGTATACTTCACTATGAAAAAATGAATTTGAAAATTCATCCAACCGTTTTTGTTTTATTGCATTTAAAAAAAAAAAAAATGTTAAATGGCGGACCCTGTAGATATTTACAAGAAAATTAATTTCATTCAAAAATTTCTCCATGTTTGCCACCCCCCCCCAAGAAAAAACTTAAATGCCCCCACTGTTTGTAAATAAATGGCCCGACATAACCCTTGATCATCCTTAGTACAAAAATCCACAGAGTTAAAAACAGCGAACAAAGTGTTGTTGAAATATTGTTTTATTTAACTTAAAATTGACTTATAATTATAATTAAATATATTATAGATATTTCTAGTTTGAAAAGAAATGGGCAATAGAGATGACAACTTTAAAAATATTTTAAAATTCAAGAGTCGCCATACTATGACTTTTGACATCCACAGTACATATCTGTTTTAGTTTATGTCAAGTAAAATGAAATGTTAGTCATAAAAAAAAGAGACGTATGTGAATGTATGTGTAAAACTTCTTCTGATCGATATACAATTTTCTTTTTTTAATTCCCTAAAAATAATTAATTAAAGTCTTTGGCATAGTGAGCAACCAAAAAAGGAAAAAAAAATAATTCACTTAAAACATTCTGTTTTGTAAAATAAAATAAAAACTTTTGTTAATCGTATTCCGTGTATATGTTGCATTGGGTCGGATAATAGATTGCACTTCGGCAGAGCACTGATCATGGTAATACCTGTAGAAGAGGTGAGACGCTTCTTCTATGATCTAGTGATTGTAGGAATGCGGTGAGGGTAGAATCACCTCATCAGTCTAATTGACTCCTCTGTACGGTGTCCAAGGAGGAGAGAGCGTCTCGCCAAAGGTGGGAACCATATTCAAGACACGGCCGAATTTATAGAGGATTAGGAGGAAAAGTAACGTTTCGTTTTGAATAGGAAAACCTTGCTGTAGATTTGACCATAGATGATATTTGGAGATCAGATCTAATTGTCACTCCCAGAACAGAAAACGAATGGGAATGGGATATAAATGACTATACTAAGTTGGTTTTTTTTTTTTTCTAAAAACGAACATTTTTATAAAAGACATACATGTTGATAACTTCTATAACTAACTAACGGTCTATTGACAAATCAAACAAGTTTTTGGCCAGTCATGAATGTGCAGCTGGCAAACACACATACACACACAGGCAGACAAAACTAAGAGAGAAGAGAGATAAAAAAAGAATAAAATACATTCTTCCATCTTCTCTATTCTTCTTCATTCATTCAACAATAAAAGAAAAATTTGTTTTTCCGTAGGAGTGAAACATGGTGGGGGGTAATTATTCGATCAGAGAGAGTGAAATAAAAAGAGAGCGAAATATTTATTTATTTTTTGGTAGTACGATAATCACGCATTTGTAGAGTATACCAACAAGAGGTTATAGGGTAAAATGCAGCTAATAATATTCAATTTTTTTAATTAACCTTCTTGATGATGTTTCGGTTCAGATTAGAAACATCTTAAGAGCTATTTACTCTACACCAGCGGTTCCCAACCCGTGGGCTGCGGCCTGATTGGAACTGGGCCGCGGAAGATAGATAAAAATTATATAAATTTATATAAAATTATAGTTCCGGGATGACCAAGCTGGAGATCGGTGATTTTTTTTTCCTTTGATAAATTTGAAAAAAAAAAAAACTACAAAGTATAATACTTCAGTAAAGTAAGAGTACTCGAAGTATCCCAAGGACGAAATCTAGCTTAATTTATATTGGTACTTAAAATTTAAAATATATCAATGCGAATTTTTGAAAAAATGAGAAAAACTAAAAAAGTACATCAGTAAAGTATTAATATGCGGGGTTTCCCAAAGACGAGATCAATCGTATTTTGTTTTTTATACGATAAATAGGAAATATTTAAAATCTGAAAGAGACCGTTAAAGAAAATTTCGAGAAAAATGGAAAAAAAATATTAAAAAAAGTACACCGATAAAATACTAATACTCAAAATTTCCCCAAGATGAGACCTAGTATAATTTGTTTTCTTTACAAGTAAAAGTATATATTTGAAAGAAATCGTTCAATTTGAAGAAAATTGTAAAAAACTAAAAAAAGTACATCAATAAAGTACTAGAACCCGAATTTTCCCAAAGATGAGACCTAGCACAATTTCATATTGGGACCGGAAATAAGTATATATTTAAAATTTGAAAAAAATTGTTAGAGCCGTTTTCGAGAACTGATGTGCTTACAAACAAACAAACATGCATTGCTCTTTTAATAGTAGGCCTATAGGAAGATAAGAAGATATACTGGTATGCTCTGGGCCTCAGAGTTTTTTTTACGGAAGGTTGGGAATCATTTCTCTACACAGAGGGAGAGAAAAAAGTTTAATAACTTTAATACCTATACTGACAGGCCTTATGATAAAAATTATAATTGTGATTTGATGTTCTCTTATTTCTGAGTCGATAACTCGTAGGGACCGAAACGTTAGCAAGGAAAGAAATAAATATTATCTGGATTCTCTTTTTATTTTCTCTTACCTCTATATATGTTAATATGTAAGAGAAAGTTGTGTGCTGTGCGCCAGTCACACCAGATTTTGTTTTGTTTGTTTTAAAGTATTTTATGGAATCTAAGGCCATTTAGACCAGATTCCCATTTATTTATTAATTTGTATTATTAATGAGAAAAAGGAAAAGAAAATTTAATTATATAATAATTTTTATTATTTTTAATTTGAGAGATTTAATTATTTCATTATTAAAATTAATTAGTTTTAATTTGTTCATAATCTATATATATAAAAATGAAATGGGAAAAATGTATGTATGTATGTAAATATGTATGTATATGTTCTATAGAAATCCACAATTTTCAATTAATCCATTTGAAATTAAGTATACATATAGTATATGGCTCTGGGAGTAACGTAGTAATAATTTGAATCTCTTAAATGTTTTGGAAAATTAATTATAATCAAATTTCTTCAAAATGGGAACACAAAATCAACAAGTTGGCTAGAAATTAGAGAGCGTCCTTTATGCTGTGTGAAACAGCTTCCTACCTGACTATGGGCTGGGGGTGGGGGGCTACGCAGCAGTTGAAAAACGAAGAGAGGTGACTGACCCTTTAAACAGTCATAAACAGACCCTTTTGTGCTGTTCCCAATAGGTACCCTCGCCTCGCTTGAATATAAGATCCTTCCTTAACATCTTAACACTTGCATTGCAACAAGAAATATCCCAAATTGGGAATAAACTTGCTCGCCGAAGGCGAGCAAGGGGGTCCAGGGGGCGCAGCCCCCTGGCTAGGCGGAAAGCCCGCCGAAGGCGGGCTTTGCGACTAGTGAGAGATAAAACACAATGTAATCACTTCTGACGATGACAAGTAATTGTCAAAATACGTATTAAGAGTTAATTTTTACTTTCTCTTACCTATGTATATATGTAATATATATATAGAGAGAAAGTATTGGATTCATGTCAAAAATTCGATGTCGAGATTTTGATGGATCTTCACGTTTTGAGGTCCCCTGAATCCAAAAAGTGGTTTTCGCGACATGGTCTGTCTGTGGGTGTGTGGGTGTGTGTGTGGGTGTGTGTGTGTGTGTGTGTGGGTGGGTGTGTCTGTGTTCAATTTTAAGCATGAAGGAATTGAGCTATGAGGCTGAAATTTTATATTTAAGTTAAACACCCTCCTGGACCGGAAAAATAAGCTTTTAATCAAAATCGGCCAAAGAGTACTAGTACTTTACTGATGTACTTTTTCAGTTTTTTTCGATTTTCTCAAAATTTGCTCCAACGATTTTTTTTAAAATTCAAAAATCAATTATTTTTTAGATGCTCTTTAAAATGTATATTCTCATTTTGCGATTGAAATCTTCTGAAGACCACTTTACTCTTGTATTTCATAGGGAAGATAAGAGAAATGGTTGCCATGGTAACAAAATATAAATATTTTCCCATACTTATAAATTTTACATCTGAATTCAAATGTTCCGTACTGTCGGGAACTAAATATATGTCGACACAAAAAAATCTGGTGTGACAAGCACAGAACACAACTTTCGATTACCGAAGGTAAGAGAAAGTTGTGTGCTGTGCGCCAGTCACACCAGATTTTTAATTAATAAACTCTTTGAAACAAATAACCTAGTGTTAAATTTGTATATTGAACTTTCATTTACAAAATATTTCAACGAGAACCAACGATCAAATGTTTTTCCTATTTTTATTGTCATTTTTATGGATAGAGAAGAGAAGAAAAGATTGGCTTTAATTGTTCAAAGGGCAAATTAGCCCTCGGACTTGGTGTAGGGGCTAGCCTAATGTGCTGGCCTTCTATACCAAGGCAGTCCGATGATTTTATTTAAACCATTTGAATACCAAATGACTTAAATAAATATGCCTTCACCCCACCAATAGATATATATATATAATTCTCTACTGTCCGTCTGTCTGTCTGTCACGCTCTATTTAGGCAACTTCCCGTTGGAATTTTGAAATGAAATTTTATATGCATAAAGAGGACCTTCTCGGCATTACATGAAAATTATTTTCATCCCGAAATTTCTATAACTTTTTGAGTTATTATTTCTTAAAGTTAAGATTTCTCCCATAAGAAATGTATAGAGAAATATTTATGTATTCTTTGCATTTGTGTATTCTATGAATGTAAACAAATCAACAAGCAAGCACTGAATTGGAATGGAATAATAATAATTTTATTTTCATTATTAAGAAGAAAAGGCGAGGGTCTGCCGCAGCTAGCTGGCGGGGCATCCCCATTTGGGGATTTGAGCATTCAATTTCAAAATTATGTGAATTTGAACAAACCGACGGACTCTTTGTAAGTGGATGTAAAGCATTAATTTCTTGTTTCAAAAGTCGGGATTTTGATTCCCGTAACCGATAAAAAAAAAAAATTCAAATTATAGAATGGGATACTAAATACCTTAAACTCTATTAAAAATAATAATAATAATAAAAAAAGAGTAAATGGAATTTCTTTTTTTTTCCCTCCACCCAATGTTCGTTTATTAAAAAAAAAAAAAAATATTTGAAATTCCTTTAAGGCTTAAAAAATAATGATATTTACTCACAAAGGAGGGGACTAACTAAGCAACCATTAGAATATTCCCTTATATAAATAATCATAAAAACTTGTTTCGACATATAGTCACTATGATAATGGATTCTTTTCTTTTTTTGTTTTTTAATTAAAACAAAACAAAAAAACAAAATTGTATCTTTCCACCTACAGACGTTTAAAAATCAATTTGTAAAAAAAAAAAAAAAAAATTATTATTATCCGATTGGGAGGAGACTGTTTATTTGTCTGTCTGTTTTTTTTTTAACTCCCCCCCCCTCCTCTCTCTCTCTCTCTCTCTTCGTCCTGTTCTTATGCAAATCTCAGCTTATTGGCATTCCATTGGAAATTTTCTCTTTTTTTTTTTGCGCTATTCTAATGACAGATTATGTCTAAAGTTGTGACAACATCAAAAAAAAATTTTTTTTTTTTTTTAATTTGAGAGCAAAAATTTACTCTTAGTTTGTGTGAAAATAAATATAGCGGGGGGAGGGGCAGGAAATGACAACTCGTTTGTAGGCTGCGCCCCCTGGACCCACTTGCTCGCCTCCGGCAAGTTTATTGCCAATTTAGGGAATTTCTTGTTGCAATGCAAGTGTTAGGGGGGTATAGGGCCGAAGGTGTAACGCAGGTTTTTCCCGATAAGATGGCGTTGTGTGTCATAGAAAAAGTATGCCCAAATATCAAGTAATTCAAAAATTTGCCAAGAGATGTCAGAATGGTAGCTAATAATATTTAATGCATTTGGTTGATTTTCATTGATCTTTTAACAATAAATACTTTATAAATGTTATTATATATTATGTATCTTTTATAAAAGCATAAAAATATATAAATATAGGCTAAAAGGGGATCGTCTGTTAGACTAGCCTGCCATCTATTGCAAGAATGCTGAACTAATTTGACAGTTGATTTTTAAATAAACCATCTAAGCTTATTTTAAAAATTTCTTGATTAATATTAACAATAAATTCATTTTTAAATTAAAAAAAAATTAAAGATTATTGGGACAGATTGTTTTTATGTATTTGCTTGATAACAAAAAAATGAATTACGATAATTTTTTAATAAGTCATTAAAAAAATTATAGGTCGATGTCCCAATAATCTCTTATGAATTTAATTCATTTTAAAAAAAACCGCATTGAAAAATTCCTTATAATAGTCTAGTTTTTTTTTTTTAAGTACGTTTAGACGTCGCTCCTGAACCTCCTTAAGATGTTAAGGAAGGATCTTGAATTGAAGAAATTTGATTATAATTAAATTTTCCAAAACATTTAAGAGATTCAAATTATTACTACGTTACTCCCAGGTTCATGAACTATGTGTTCTTAATTTCAAATAGATTCATTGAAAATGTGAATTTCTATAGAACATATACTTACATACATTTTTCCATTTCATTTTTATAAATAATCGAATCCAAGTATTTAAACTTATTTAACAATAATGCCCCCGAGTTTGGCGTAGTAGGTAGCGTGCCTACCTCCTATCCAAACGTCGCGGGTTCGGACCCAGGCAGTCCGAAGATTTTATTTAAGCCATTTGGATACCAGATGGCTTAAATAGAAATACCTGAACCCCAAATACATTTATTAATTACAACGGTTATCGTATGAAGTCTTAAATGGCCAGAGTTGCCGAAAAGACTGTGTGAATGTGTGTGTGAGTGTGAGTGTGAATGAGAAAAGTGTGAATGTTTATAAAAAAAAAAAAAAATTTAACAATAATAAATTATTTGTTACATTTGTGATTCTACGCGGTCCCCAGAGGATAATCCATGGCCTCCTAGGGGGCCGCGGCCTACTACTTTAAGAAGCACTGGTCTATGTGATCGCTGTGAGTTTGAATAAAAAATTTAGTTTCTTAAAAAAAAATTTTCCGCAGAAAGATTTTTGAGTTCAGGTCCCCCCGAAAAAAATTTCTATATACGCCCCTGATCCCTACTATATATATAATTATATATCGACGCTCTAATTAGCAAAGTGCCTAACCAAAAGTGTGCAACGGCCTTAATTTAGAGTTTTTGGAAAAAAAATTCTCTCTAGCATTCATTCTAGAAATCAATTTATAAAATTCGCTAATGTCCGTCTGTCTGTCTGTCTGTCTATCATGTTCTGTTTCACCAACTTCCCGTTGGAATTGTATATGTTTAGAGGGGACCTTCTAGCAATTACAGGAAAATTAATTTCGTCCCGAAATTCTTATAACTTTTTGAGTTATTAATTCTTAAAGTTACGATTTTTCCCATTTGGAAATGTATAGAGAATTATTTATGTATTCTTTGCATTTGTGTAGTCTATGAATGGATTGGGCCCAACGGAAATTTAGATACCAAATGGCATAAATAAGAATGCCTGGACCCCATATTTATTATAAGAAGACTAGAATCCGTCTTATATGGTCTGAGTTGCCGAAAAGACTGTGTGTATGTGTGTGTGTGAGTGTTTAAAAAAAAAAAAAGCTTGTTAATGAAAATCTATACAAAATTTCATTACGATTATTTGTTTCAAGAGGAGATGCGCGGCAAACATACAAAAATTTTTTTTTTATACACATTTTATTACCAAGTGTTTAAGTATGTAATAATGACTTCTCATGTACGTAATTTCAAAAGGGTCAATGTACACAAATCCATGAAAATTCGAATTTTAACACACTAGATTAAAATATTTAATGATTCTACGAATACCAAAAAAAAAATCTCATTTCAAATGATCTGTTTGTATTATTATTACTCTTTGATCTACGAAAAAAAAGAGAACGAGAGAAGAAAAAAAATAAAATAAAATTCTTTGGAGATTTTTATCACAATAATTTATTGGCAAAAGAAATAAATAAAACATGATTTAAATTTAATTTTTTTTTTTTTTACATATTAATTTATCTTTCGTATCAAATTACAAAAAAAAAAAAAAAAAAAATTAATTATGTGGACTTTGAAATGAGAAAAAAATTTACTGGTGCCACACAAATTACTCCATTTTAAAAATTCGCTGTTGCCACTCAAATAACTCTAAAGAACGAGATTGCTTCAAAGTATGAAAAATGTATGTGTCAAAGTGTATAAAAATCAACAAACATGATAAAATTAATATTTTTTTAATTACTATAAATTATTTAATTGTTGAGTAATAATTATTTTTAATTGCATTTAATTTTTATATTTATTTAAATAAAATAAGTATGCAATTAAAATTTAATTTTTATAAAATAATAATTCTGAGATTTAATTATTATTTTAATTGAATTTTTTATTGGTTTATCAGTTTTTTTTGTTTTTTTTTTTTTTTTTTAAATAAAATCTATCTAATATCCCCGGTCGCTTCTAAACTAATTAACCTGCTATCTCTCGGATAGTTGACTATGACTTTTGAGTCTTTTCACTTCTAGTTAAGCAAACATATGATTAAATAAAAGCCCAGACCGTAATTAATTAGTTAAGACTCAATAAGAGGTGAAATTTATTATTTAAATTTTTGTTAAGAAATTAGTTAGCTTTAATTTTCAATAATTAGTTGCTAACTTCACAAAGCTCTCCTTATATGTGATCAAACTCATTTTTTTTTAACTCGATGGTTAAGCGTGTTCTCGTTGGATCATCTCGGATAAGCTTGCTAAATGACTATAAGTGAAGCAACGGGCTATAACATATTTTCAAACAGGATTTTTCTTTGCTTTTAAATAAATTTTTGGAAAGGAGAAAGTTGCAGCATTCTTATTAATATAGGACCCAAATTGCCTAAAGGTTTTTTGCTTTCCAATTTTTTTTTTTTATTTGATCTTTTAATTAAAACAAAAATATTTTAAATAATGGGCCTAATTAAGAAATTTAGTGGCATATGGGCAATAAAACAAAATTCCATTATTGAGCAACAATTTAATATTTATTAACTAAAGGTATTTTAATTAAAAAGTAATTATTATTTATATTCTAGCTGTGATGCCCGCCTTAGGCGAACCAGCAGCCAGCAGCCCCTTTGATTTCTAGTATCCCTTTGTTGAATTTTATTTAAATTTAATCTTTTTGCTTCTTTGTATTAAGTATTTGTAATCGCGAAAAATTTCAATTCCAATGAAAATATCTCTGAAACCATTTACGTATAACTCAAAAACGGATAGTTGTCAGAGAAAGATGAAATTTAGTATTTATATAAGTCACTTTACTTGAAGGTTTTTGTAGAATTTTACAAAAAAAAAAAAAAAAAAAAAAAATTTGATTGCGGATTCTTTTAGTGCATCAAAAAGTATTGAAATATTTGAATTTTTTTGAAAGATATTAAAAGCAGGTATATAATTACAAGGTGAAGTAAAATGTATATTCTCGTTTTGCTCTTGGAATTGTTTGAACCATACTTTACTCTTGTACTTCATGTGAAATGGTTGCCATGGTTACAAGTTATAAATATTTTCCCATGTTTAAAAATCTGGTGTGATAAGCACAGTACACAACTTTCTTTTACCAAAGGTAAGAGAAAGTTGTGTGCTGTGCGACCAGTCACACCAGATTTTCTTTTAAATTAATTTGATTAAAGCTAACTTTTAGCAATTTCAATTTTTATAAAAATAGAATTAATTCCATTGGCTTCTAAGGCCACTAAATTTTTTAGTCATAAACACCCTAGCAGATAGGTCTATTCACTAAAAACAGACGTTAAAATATTAATGTAAACACAATAAGCGTTAAAAAAAATGCTATTCAAAATCACTTCCTTGTCTCAAATATCTATTCTGTAAACAAAAACGTTAACATTTAGTAAATAATAGTGTTAAAAATTAATGCCATGACTAGAGGGTGGCTTTAATATTTTAACGTCGTGTTTAAAATAAAAATGGAGTGCTTAACCTAAAAAGTAAGGTTATGATTTTGATAGCTTTGAAATAAAAGCAACATGTTAACGTCGCTGTTAAAACTTTGTTTAGAGAATAGCATTTTTTTTTAACGCTGATTGTTTTCACATTCCTTTTTAACACCCATTTGTTTATTTTAAATTTTAACGTCTGTTTTTATAGAATATACCTGTAGATGAATTTCACCAAAACACCATCTTTAATAATTCTTTACAAGTTCTATTAGTTGAGTAGTTTAATAATATTAAATTGATGGTATTTGTAGGCATATCTTTATATAAAATTTTATTTCAATTGGATTTTGAACAAAAACCCACCCCAAGGTGGATTTGAATAAAGTTGCCAGAGCAGCAAGCAACAAGTGGTTAAGGGGGAAATCGAAGTGGTCACACCACCACGTGCTTTTCTCTCTTTCTTTCTTTCTTTTTTATTTGATGCTATTACGTACGCATGCCAAATACCACACCAAATGGCTGGCTACTCGCTCTCCAGGGATAGATAAACTCTCTCTCTCACTCTCTAGAGACACGACACATACATACTCGCGTGCCAATACCAAAACCAAACCAGTTTGCCAATTGATGTGTTGCTCTTTCCCTCTCTCTCTCTCTCTCTCATCTGTAGTTAAGCTCAAAAATAAAAAAAAAATTCCCTAAAAGAATAAAAACTGGAATCAAAATATGTTTATATAAACTCATTTGTGAAATCAAATTCATAAATTATACCAAAATAAGTAGTTGAAATGGTAAAGGAGTTGTACAAATTCGATATATGAAGGAAAGAAACCAAGAGCTCGAGTTCAAACCTCTCGAGAGCCGGTTTTTATTTACTTTCTCTTACCAGAGTAGGGAAGAGCAGGGTACTCTGTCACAATTTTCACTTTTGATTTTTTTACCAGGTTTTGGTAAGTGTTTGAGCCATAACAAATATGTAAATAAATGATGCATACCCTAGTGCAAGTTTTGAAAATTAAATGCTCATATATGACGTCATCTGGGTGCAAAAAAGGTCAAGAATTGTCTTTTCGCCATGTTAAAGATAGGAGTCTGGGCCGGATCAGTCCTAATAATCTTTATTTTTTTATTAAATGTAAAAATGAATTTATTGTTATTATTAATCGCATATTAATTAAGAAATTTTTAAAATAAGCTTAGATGATTTATTTAAAATTCATCTGTCAAATTAGTTCAGCATTCTTGCAATAGATGGCAGGCTAGTCTAACAGCCGATATAGTATTAGCCTATATCTGGCCTATATTTATATATTTTTATGCTTTTATAAAAGATACATAATATATAATAACATTTATAAAGTATTTATTGTTAAAAGATCAATGAAAATCAACCAAATGCATTAAATATTATTAGCTACCATTCTGACATCTCTTGGCAAATTTTTGAATTACTTGATTTTTCGGGCATACTTTTTATGACACACAACGCCATCTTATCGGGAAAAACATGCGTAACACCTTTGGTCCTATACCGCCTTAATTGTGGCGCTCATTTTTAAATCAATGAGGGACGCAAAACGCATAATTGTATTTCTTGAGGTTTTTGGGTATTTTTATGGAGATTTTACATTTGCAAAGATTTTAGCTAAATATCTTTAAAAATTGGAGAATGTCTATAGAGGTCATTAACTTAAAAGTGCGACAAGTCATATCAGATTTTTTTGTTTGTTTTAATCAATACATAAAAAAATCTACTACGTTTTCGTAGCCCATTTCTTTTTTTTATTTATATAGAGAACGTCCGGGTTATTCTAATTTCGGGTACACAGACAGACAGACAGACCAACGGACGTTAATAATAATTGCATCACTGTGCGTGCTGAAGCCCGAGGGCTTGAAGGCCGCCGCTATTCATTCGCTAGCCTTTGCCTCGTCTTCAATTTTTTCCCCTCTAATTTAATGATCCCGTTTCTTTTCGAGAAAAACTGGTGGAATTTTAAGAAAAAAAAAAAAATCTTAATGTGATATCTCGTACTAAAAACAAATGAATTTGTGCATATTAAGGTTGTTCGGATAGTACCCCGTAAGTCATAATAGAATCTAAATTTTTTTTTAAATAAAATGAAAAATTTGAATGCCAAAATTCCTTATTATAATTTAGTCGTGACCTATCAGAGTTTATAATTGTATTAAGTTAATAATTTAATTACCAAAAATAATAAATGAATGACTTTTGACTTGAGCAGTATTTCACGTAATATAGAACTGGCAACATTGCATTCATCAACTATCTATTTTAAATCTTAAAAGCCTTCAATTTTATTTTATTTAATTATGATTAATGCAAATCAGTTTAAACACAATGAACGATTTTCAAGAAAAAATATCGTAAAATGGAAAAAAAAATGTAACTGACAGCGAGAAAAGAGTATTATTTTATGCGACGTTGCCACACTGGTCTGAGTCTCATTTTTAAATATAGGTGACAATCATTTTGGAGAATTTTTTGACTTTCTTGTTAATATATCTTTAAAAGCCATCAGATTGAGGTTTGTTAACATCTTTAACCTCTGTGCCAATGGAGAATTTAACTTTGAAATTTCACATTTAAAAAAAAAAAAAAAAAAAATATCAAACGGAATCTTTTTTTTTTTTCTAGGAGTTTTTCTATCATCTATTTACGTTGTTGCTGTGAAATGAAAGATTTTTTTCTGTTAATCTAACGGCTGACTGACCCATTCAACTTTTCTTTCATTCTTTTTTAACTTCAATTTCATTTCTTTTTATTCATACTATAATACATATACAGTATACTATATAAATATACACATTGTTCTGTGTATCTTTCATTTGAAGGTCCTTTCTAATCTTCTTTAATCTTAATCATTGAAAAATGAATTGAAAATCATAAATTTGTAGCAAATGAACTCAAAGACTACACTGTAAAAAAAATTTTGTTTATAATTGTGCAGGAAGCAAAAAAACATAAAGTTAAATTTAGTAAGTCTGCAAAAACCATTTACAAATGTATTGTACAATAATTTTCGTAAGCCGTTTGAAAATTAGAATTAAAATGTGTGGTAATTTTAGAATCCACAAACTGCTTTCGAAAAAATACAATTTTTAACGAAAATTAATATACAATGTATGTAAAATTATAATACATAAAGCTTACAATTGGAAGATTTTTGCTGGATAAGATGTATAGGGAAGGACCGGAGAATTGCTGGTTTTTTTTTATTCTCCGGTCCTTCCCTATACATAAAGCTTACTTTATTTTTCGAAGAAAATTGTAAAATATAATAAAATCGAGCTATAATTTTTTTTAATGACTTATTAAAAAATTATAGTAATTAATTTTTTTGTTATCAAGCAAATACAAAAAAACAATCTGTCCCAATAATCTTTAATTTTTTTTAAATTTAAAAATGAATTTATTGTTATTATTAATCACATATTAATTAAGAAATTGTTAAAATAAGCTTAGATGATTTATTTAAAAATCAACTGTCAAATTAGTTCAGCATTCTTGCAATAGATGGCAGACTAGATCCCCTTTTAGCCTATATTTATATATTTTTATTCTTTTATAAAAGATACATAATATATAATAACATTTATAAAGTATTTATTGTTAAAAGATCAATGAAAATCAACCAAATGCATTAAATATTATTAGCTACCATTCTGACATCTCTTGGCAAATTTTTGAATATTTTTTGGGCATACTTTTTATGACACACTACGCCATCTTATCGGGAAAAACATGCGTAACACCTTCGCTCCCGTTCCCCCTTAACTAGTCTTAACTAAATCAAGAACTTGCAACTCCTGGGATCAATTTTTAAGGAATGTGGAAGTATTCTATTGTTAAAATTTAAATTAGACTATTATTAAAAGAAGGATTCTTTCGTGCGTTTAATCTCTCTCTCTCTCACTAGCGCCATGTGATTAATTAAATGAAAGAAATAACAATCATGTCTGTTTACGGAAATGTTAATGAAATATTTCTTCTCATCGTTTATTATAATAACAGCCAGACAGCGAAATCTATATTGTATTCACATTTCCCATGTTTTATAATTGCCTCCAAAGCAAGGGGTACTTGATGACAGGGGCGTATATAAAGGGGGCCCCGCCCACCCCCACGAAATTTTCCAAATACATACATAGGGATATACAGACATCAGCGGGACAATATGCATATAATAGGCAAGGAGAAAAGGCTGAGGCAAGACTCAACACATTTATACAGCTCGTGGTCAGTTATTGAAAATTATACGTGTATATTAAATTTATATACAAGTTTCACTTCTCTAAAGTGTAGTAATATGAACATACAAGGTTATTTTTTTTTTCTTCAAGTTCAAGGTTAAGTAATAATTTAATTCCCGCATTAATTAGAATAATAATTGTGGGATTGAATTTATTTTTATTTATTTCTAAGGGAGTTCAGGAGGTAGAAGTTACGCATGTTTTTCCCCGAAAAGAGGACGTTGTGTGTCTTAAAAAGTTAGCAAAAAAAAAAAACACATATTACGAAAATTTGCCAAGAGATGTCTCAGAATGGTAGCTAATAATATTAAATGCATTTGGTTGATTTGCATTTGAATAATTTATAAATGTTATTATATATTAGTGTATGTATCTTTTATAAAAACATAAATAAATATATATGGGCCCTGTTACGCATTAATGTGTCAAGCGCCAAAAAAAATTAAAAATTGAGTTAAGCACGGAATATTGTTATAATAGTATTTTTTTTATGAAATATGTCCTAAAAAAATTGTTACTTGTACATTTGACAAAAAATGATTAAATACTTTGTAAAGAAAGGTATGAAAGCAAAGGAAATTCAGAACACACTGAGGGACTCTGCTCCTTCATTTTCAACTGTTGCCAAGTGGACCAGCGAGTTTAAATTTGGTCGGAAGAGCCTGGATGATGATCCACGTAGTGGACGGCCAAAAAGTGCTACGACCCCAGAATTTATCGCAAAAGTGCATAAAATGGTCATGGAGGATCGTCGACTGAAAGTGCTGGAGATTGCTGAAGCTGTAGGGATGTCTTCTGAACGGGTATATTATATTTTAACGGAAGAATTGGATATGAAAAAATTATCCGCAAGATGGGTGCCGCGGCTCTTGACATTGGACAACAAACGCCCCAGATTGGCCTGGAGGAATCTCATTTTCGAGATGGAATCAAGGATCGCTGGACCAAATGAGAGACTATGTTGAAAAATAAAAGCAGTTCCGCTGAGGTAAAATACTTAATTCTAGTACATTCCAAGAACTTTACAAACCACCCTCGTATAATCCAATGAAAACAAAAAAAAATTTTAATGTTAATTTTCTCAAAACTCTCTAGCTGGCGCTTGACACACTAATGCGTAACAGGGTCCATATATAGGCTAATAGGGGATCGGCTGTTAGACTAGTCTGCCATCTTTTGGAAGAGTACACATAATTTTTAAATAACTTATATCTACTAATCTTATTTTAACATTTTATTAATTAATATGTGATTAATAATAACAATAAATTAATTTTTAAATTAAAAAAAAAAGATTATTGGGACAGATTGTTTTTTTACTTTCTCTTACCTATGTATATATGTAATATATATAGAGAGAGAAAGTATTGGATTCATGTCAAAAATTCGATGTCGAGATTTTGATGGATCTTCACGTTTTGAGGTCCCCTGAATCCAAAAAAGTGGTTTTCGCGACATGGTCTGTCTGTGGGTGTGTGGGTGGGTGGGTGGGTGTGTGTTCAATTTTAAGCATGAAGGAATTGAGCTACGAGGTTAAAATTTTATATTTAAGTTAAACACCCCCGGGACCGAAAAAATAAGCTTTTAATCAAAATCGGCCAAAGAGTACTAGTACTTTACTGATGTACTTTTTCAGTTTTTTTCGATTTTCTCAAAATTTGCTACAACGATTTTTTTTTAAATTCAAAAATCAATTATTTTTTAGATTCTCTTTAAAATGTATATTCTCATTTTGCAATTGAAATCTTCTGAAGACCACTTTACTCTTGTGCTTCATAGGGAAGATAGGAGAAATGGTTGCCATGGTAACAAAATATAAATATTTTCCCATACTTATAAATTTTACATCTGAATTCAAATGTTCCGTACTGTCGGGAACTAAATATATGTCGACACAAAAAATCTGGTGTGACAGCACAGAACACAACTTTCGATTACCGAAGGTAAGAAAAAGTTGTGTGCTGTGCGCCAGATACACCAGATTTTTTGTATTTGCTTGATAACAAAAAAATTAATTCCCTTAATTTTTTAATAAGTATTTTTTTAAAAAAGTTATAACTCTCTGTCCCAATAATCCCTTATGAATTTAATTCATTTTTTAACCCCCTTAAATATAAGGCTTTAACTTTGATTCATTTTTTCTCAAAAGAGTAAAAAGTGTACTTTGGTCA
>JAKCPI010020323.1:0-10594 GCA_023213315.1 Euborellia annulipes | reverse complement strand
AAAAATTCGATGTCGCGATTTTGATGGATATACACGTTTTGAGGTTCTTTGAGTCCAAAAAGTGGTTTTGCAAACAACATATTCTGTCTGTCTGTCTGTCTGTGAACAAAATATCTCAACCGAAAATAGGAGGTTGAAATTTTTTATTTAAGTTAGGTATCTCCCTAAAATATGACACGAAGCCAAGGGCGGATACAAGGGGGGGGGGGGTAAAGGGGGTAAATACCCCCCTGAGATTTGAAAAAATACTTTTTTTCTAAAAAAAATGTATTTTTAATGTAAAATTTTAAAAATTAATACTTCAAAATTTGATTTGTATTTATATTCTGGCAAACAAGTACAGAATGTGCCTTTAAATTACCGAAATTAAAAAAAAATAGTGTGCTGTGCAGCCAAACACTCCAGATTACCCTCCTCCCCCCACTCCCGAGAAACACCTCTGGATCCGCCACTGCACGAAGCTAAAGAGAGAAAGTATTGCAATTAAAAAATTCGATGCTGAGATTTTTTTACACATTTTGAGGGTTTCTCATTCCTAGGAAAAGTCTGCCAGTGTGACATAATATCTCGAGAACGGAAGGGCTATGAGATTGTCGTTTCATATTTGGACCCTGTTATGCAATAGTGTGTCAAGCGCCAAAAAAAAATTGAGTTAAGCACGGAATATTGTTTCAAATGCTATAATTAATAGTATTTTTTTTTTATGAAATATGTCCTAAAAAATTTATATTTAATGTTACTTGCAAAATTGACAAAAAAAATTATATATAATCCAATGAAAACAAAAAACTTTAATGTTAATTTTCTCAAAACTCGGTAGGTGGCGCTTGACACACTAATGCGTAACAAGGTCCATTTAAGGAAGCAACAGGGAGCTTTTTAATAAAATTGAGCGAAGAAAACTGATGTACTTTTTGAGTTTTGATAATTTCTGATTGATTAATTCTAATTCTTATTTAATAAACATATGGGGAGGATATTGAATTAGGCCCTTGAAATAATATAATCAAATTATATCACATTTTTTTAGCTTCGTCATCTTTCCTTTTAGCCTATGATTCATTTGGTTTTATCTTTTTAGAAAAATCATTTTTTTCTTATCAGTAATTAAAGACATTAGAGGCTTTATAGTCGATTGATTCAGCATTCATTTATATAGCCTATTTAAAGAAAAATTGATATTTTATTAAATCTAATGTTTTTTTTGTTTTTTTAATCTTGTTTGCAAATCTCTTTTCAATTATATTTAATTTAGTTCCCATTTTATTCTTTCATCGATCATTCCACGAAATCTAAAAATAAAATCGAATAAAAATATTATGCCTAGTCTTGAAAAAATAAGTTTCTATGTCAAATGTTTTCAGAGGGCGAGGGAGCAATTTTTTTTTCGGTAAAATTCTTCTTTTTTTTATATAAATCTCGCCTGGCTATTTATTAGGCTAATAGCAGGCCTTCACAAAAAATATTCAAATAAATAAATAATATTCATTCATTTATATATCCTATTTAAATACAGGAGCCAAAAATTTTATATTGAATACTAACAATTATAAAAGCCAATTTTTCTTATTATCTGTCTTTGTTAAAATAGCTCTGTTAAAAAAATCGAATCCCGGTCTCCCTGACTGCTATCAGATATTCTTAGGCCAAAGAATATTAATAAATTAAAAAAAATATTTTATAATATATTGTATTATAATAATGAAAATTATTAATTTTATTTATAAATAAATCTGTTAATTTAAAAAGAAAAAAATAATTATATAGTTGAAAATTTTATATATTTTAAATTGATTTGAATTGGGTTGTTATTGTTAGTCGACAACGCTCGCAACCCCCCTGGACCCCCGCCAGCTGGCTCGGGCCCGCCTGCGGTGGATCCTCGCCTTTCTTAATTATGAGAAATGGGCTGGCTCAGGCCCGCCTGCGGCGGTCCCCGTCTTTTCTTAATTATGAAAGAAAATTATTATTACTACGTATTCCAATCCAGTGCCTGCTTGAGGATTTGTTTACATTCATGGAATACACAAATGAAAAGAATACAAAAATATTTCTCTATACATTTCCTATGGGAGAAATAGTAACTTTAGGAATTAATAACTCAAAAAGTTATAGGAATTTCGGGACCCGAGTATTTTTTCCGACTCTCCATAACGTCCTCTATTGGGATCTTTAGCATTTCAATACGCTACCTGGTGGCTTAAAGTCGAACTAGCCATTGTAGGATAAACCTTCATATGTTTAACGTGATATAAGGGACAAGAACATTTAAACATCTGATATAATTGTATTATTTAAAAAAAAAGTTATAACCCACGAGTAAACATTATTGTTAGATTAATAAATAATACATACATACACTAATATATTCACAAATATGAAATTTTCTCCTTATAAAAATAAAAGCAATGTATATCTACTTTGTGTTTATGGGTGTAAAAGTCATGCATCTAAGCATGAAACAGTTCGATTTCATTCTTTTCCAAAAAAAAAAGACAGTATAGTGAAAATTATAAATAATTTTATTGTAGAAGAATCAATCTATCAGATTTAGAAGCCTTCTTTTTAATTTTTGTCTCTATCTTTTTCTTGTTTTTCTCCAAAACAATTGTGCTCGAGCAAAGGCCTCTCATATCGTATTTTTTTAAGAGCTGATTTATGTGGTGCACTCCAAACACATTCACGTGATATTTTTTAAATCTTCTAAATTATTTTTGTAAGTACAAAAAAAAAATTATTAATTTTATATTTAATTACCGGTATTAATTTTTTAGTTAATTTATCATTTAATTATCTTGTATTTATTATTACAATAAAATATTTCCAACACTTTTTTGGCTAACATCATATCAGATATCATAAATAGCGGTTACAGAATAAAAGTACAGCCCCAAATGTGCTTACAGGTACTTCCTAATCCAGCCTTATACGAGCATCCATCCCAATTGTTATTATTATTATTATGAAATTTGATCATTTATTTCATGAAATTCTTCTCGTAAACTTGTTGTTTGTAAACAGAAAGCAAGAATTTGGTCTGTCATTGAAACTGTCATTACTATTACTCACTTTAAAACATGACCAGGATCAATAATATTATCTCCACAAATAAAATTTCTATTAGTAAGTGTGGCAGAAGAAAACCTACAAATTTCCTGTATCGTCACACCCATTTTTTATTTTTAATTAAACTTTTTGTCTCATAAAACACGAGTACTTGCGTATCAGCTCAGCCATTCAATCCTACAATCGCTAGTTCATTTTTTGCCACCAGGTGAAGCCACGCCTCTCCCATAGATCCCAATATGACTGCAAAATTTCGTTTCAAAATTTCAACGGGAAGTTGGTCAAACAGAGCGCGACAGATGGACAGACGGACAGACGAACAGACGGACACACCGCAATTATTATATATAGATAATTCAGTTGTCTCCTGCTTTAACTATTAATAGCACTCCAAGAATTAAAACTTTTATTATTCTTCGTGATTAATTGTGAGAGGTTAAGTTTTTATTTTTTTGTTTTCATTGTCAGGTGTCATCTCGCCATCCATAGCTACACCACTGACAAGTGAGTTGTCTCATATGTGGGCTTAATTTCAATGTTTGATTCCAAATTCTAAAATTTTCTCAAATGGAGACCCCTAGTATTTTATTTTTTTTTCCTCTATTGGGATAATTACATTTGGCAATTACGGGGAGTTGGTTAAACAGATTTGTCACAAATAACTCATTAACAAACTGAATATATAAATTAAAGATTTTTATTGCAATTTGTTTGATATTTATTTTTATGGAACAAAATTAATTGGATCCGATCATAAAATATCAATAAATACTCTTTTTTTTTTGTTCTCTTTAACTAATAAATATTTTTTTTTTTTTACTTTCTCTTACCTATGTATATATGTAATATATATAGAGAGAAAGTATTGGTTTCATGTCAAAAATTCGATGTCGAGATTTTGATGGATCTTCACGTTTTGAGGTCCCCTGAATCCAAAAAAGTGGTTTTCGCGACATGGTCTGTCTGTCTGTCTGTCTGTCTGTCTGTCTTGTGTGTTCAATTTTAAGCATGAAGGAATTGAGCTAGGAGGCTGAAATTTTATATTTAAGTTAAACAGCCCCCGGGACCGACAAAATAAGCTTTTAATCAAAATCGGCCAAAAGTACTAGTACTTTCTGATGCTTTTTCAGTTTTTTTTCGATTTTCTCAAATTAAAATATAACGATTTTGATTAAAATTCAAAAATCAATTATTTATTAAGATGCTCTTTCAAATGTATATTCTCGTTTTGCCCTCAAAAGTTGTTTGAGAGCACACTTTACTCTTGTGCTTCATAGGAAGAATGGGGAGAAATAAATGGTTTTTTTTTTTTTTTTTTTTTTTTTTTTTTTTTTTTTTTTTTTTTTTTTTTAAACATTCACACTTTTTTCTCTTTCACTCACACTCACACACACATTCACAGTCTTTTCGGCAACTCAGGCCATTTAAGACTTTAGACGATAACCGTTGTGATTGATTTATCAAAATAAATGGTTGCCATGGTAACCGAATTTAAATCTTTTCTTTTTATTAGATTAAAAATCAATTATTATTTAAACGCCCATTTTTTTTTCGGAGAAAACATATATCTCTCTCTCACACTTGCAAACATTATCGTCTCTCTTTCTACTCGTTTTAAATTCCTTTCCACCTTACTTCGCCATTGGACCAATGTTAATTTCCTATAGGGATTTGTATGTTAATTTCGATTCAAAAGGGGTCCCCTTTGGAACTTTTTACGCATTTAAAATTTTTTTTTCCAATTCTTATGAAATTTTGTATTTATTTACGATTCTATATTGTGTGTATAAAATGTCCAAATATGAGATTAAAATTTTGAAAAATAACCATAGTTTATTTGAAGCAGTCAACATTTAAAATGCAAGTTTGAAGCTAAGGTGCTATCGGAAACTAAATATATCTCGACACAAAAAATCTGGTGTGACCAGCACAGTGCGCAACTTTCTCTTACCGAAGGGTAAGAGAAAGTTGTGTGCTGTGCGCCAGTCACACCAGATTTTTTTTATCATTACTGTTTTTGTTTTTATTAATTTAACTATCTTATTTTAAATAACTTTTTTGTCTTTTTATTTCCCACCACTTTTTTAAATATATTAGTTCACACACATCATAATTTTTTAAGTTTTTCTAAGATGACCCCACATGTCGTACCCAAGGTCTCCGTGTCCACTTTAAAATTCACTGTTTTTTCAATGTTCATTTGAATGTAGCAGGCCTCCTTGAATTTTCTTCTCGTGTCATCTTTTTCAAAGCCGAGGATTTTTACATCTTCCAGATTAAATTCGTGGTTCTTGTCGAGCGAATGAATGGCTAGCGCGCTGGAAATTGAAAAGAAGGTTCCTGAGCTTCATCAAATTTAAATATATGTCGACACGAAAAATCAGGTGCGACCAGTCACGCCTGATTTTTTTTTTTTGAATTGAAGATGATCGAAACATCGTTTTTCAAGTGTTTATGTTTTCTTAACTGCCATTTCATTTATTCATGTTTGTTTAAAAGCAAATGCTCAAGTGTTTATTTCTTCTTCTATAGAGAATTCACTCTATTCTATTATTTAAGTAATAAAGAGAAGGAGTCAAAACGTGCACTTTGCATTTCAGCTTGGTTGCCTATGCGCGTACAAAAGAAAGAGAGAGAGATAGGAGCTGCTATTTAATGATTATTCATGTGTTTGTTGAACCGACAACGACGGAAAGAGAAATCTTAATAAAAGAGAGGGGGAAAACATTTAGAGAGATTCTTTCAAAAAAAAAAAAAAAAAAAAACTTTAAAATATCTACAACTCATAGAAGACCTTTTTTTGATTTTCGAAAAAATAAATTTTTTTTTTAGATTAATCGCATTAAATAAAAGATATTTTTTAAAAATTCGCTCTATATCTTATAGATAATTAAATTAGTAATCATTGTGTTAAAAAATAATTAATTTTTTACCCTTAATTAATTAGCTGGAATCTTTCAAATGAAATGGAATAAATCCCTTGTATTCCTATGGGAAAAACTAACGCCATCTCTTGCCGCCTAGAGTAACTCGGTACTGAATCGTCTTCCAACGGCTTTTTGAGACGCGCACCTTAAGGCGTTGGATCAAAGTTTAAGTTCACATATATGGAGAAACATACGGTCCGAGTTCAAACCCCTAGAGCAGTGGTGCGCAACTCGTGGATCGCGAGAAAAATTTTCAGGGTCGCCAAATTTAAAGAACAAAATCATGTGTTTTGTAAAAACCTCTAATAAAAGGACATTTCAGAAATAGTTTCACTTTTAACTACGTTGACGATTAAAAAAAAAAACCTCTACTGTCCATAGGCGCCGGAACTGGGGGGGGGGGGCAAGGGTACATGACATCCTACAGGGGGGGGCAGAGGGGGGCAAAATTTCTTCTTTTATTTCATTTATTTTTAAAAATGATATATTTTTACTTTTGAAAAATAAAATCTTCTAAATTATAAAAATTAAGAGAGTAAAAAATTCATTTTTTACTTTCTCTTACCTATGTATATATGTAATATATATATAGAGAGAAAGTATTGGTTTCATGTCAAAAATTCGATGTCGAGATTTTGATGGATCTTCACGTTTTGAGGTCCCCTGAATCCAAAAAAGTGGTTTTCGCGACATGGTCTGTCTGTGTGTGGGCGGGTGGGTGTGTGTGTGTGTCTGTGTTCAATTTTAAGCATGAAGGAATTGAGCTAGGAGGTTGAAATTTTATATTTAAGTCAGGCACCCCCATGGGACGTGACACAAAGCTTTTGAACAAAATCGACCAAAAAGTACTAGTACTTTCTTTACTGATTCACTTTTTCAGTTTTTTTCGATTTTCTCAAAATTTGCTCCAACGATTTTTTTTAAAATTCAAAAATCAATTATTTTTTAGATTCTCTATAAAATGTATATTCTCATTTTGTGATTGAAATCTTCTGAAGACCACTTTACTCTTGTTCTTCATAGGAAAGATAGGAATTTCTCCTATGGTTGCTATGGTAACAAAATATAAATATTTTGCCATACTTATAAATTGTACATCTTGAAAATCGAATGTACCGTACTGTCGGAAACTAAATACATGTCGACACAAAAAATCTGGTGAGACAAGCACAGTACACAACTTTCGATTACCGAAGGTAAGAGAAAGTTGTGTGCTGTGCGCCAGTCACACCAGATTTTTTCAAATTTTTTCCAAAAATTTTTGATAAAATCACTAGGAAATTTTTTAAAATTTTAATTTTATTAAAATTGTGATTTTATTTAAAATTTTTAAAGTTTTATAGTAGATTTGTTTTATACTATTTGAACATATTAAATTATTTTAATTTTCTAAAAAAAATTTTTTTTGCCCCCCCCCTGATTCAAATTCGTTCCGGCGCCCCTGCTACTGTCTACTCAAGGGTCGCGATAAATTTTTTCCACAAAAAATGGGGGTCGCAAATGAAGATAGGTTGCGCACCACTGGCCTAGAGAATCAATTTTTTTTTTTTTTTCCAAGTACTGTTTAGTTGTGAACCAAATTCATAGATGGCATTAAACTCATACAGGACTAACTGAGAGCTGTGCAATCTTTATGTGGTGGTGACCGTGACCGCATGTGGAAGCGGGCGTGTCAGCGGATTTTAGAAAAATGTCGGTGATTCGATTCTTGTTTTTAGAAGGGAAATCGCGCAGCGAAATCAAAGAGCGTTTGGATGCTGTGTACGGTGACTCTTCTCCTTCGTTGCCGACCGAAATTTAACGAATTTCAATGTGATCGCACATTGGCCGTAAAGGTGATTGCCAGCGTTTTCTCGGATTCACAAGGTGTGATCTACATCGACTACCTGGAGAAGGGCAAAACGGTCACAGGCAGTGGTGTAGTGGCAAAATTTTCAGTGTTGGGACGCTAAATACATGAATTACCAATGGGAGGAGTGTTTCCGGTGAAAATTTTAGAAAAATTAATAGTGAAATGGTGAATTTATAGACTATGAACTACTCATATCTTAAATCATTACCTTAATTTAAAAAAAAGCGTAAATAATTTTAATTTTATTTGTTATTATTATTTTTTTTTTTACTTTCTCTTACCTATGTATATATGTAATATATATATAGAGAGAAAGTACGTATTGGATTCATGTCAAAAATTCGATGTCGAGATTTTGATGGATCTTCACGTTTTGAGGTCCCCTGAATCCAAAAAAGTGGTTTTCGCGACATGGTCTGTCTGTGGGTGGGTGGGTGGGTGGGTGGGTGTGTGTGTGTTCAATTTTAAACATGAAGGAATTGAGCTATGAGGTTGAAATTTTATATTTAAGTTAAACACCCCCCGGGACCGGAAAAATAAGCTTTTAATCAAAATCGGCCAAAGAGTACTAGTACTTTACTGATGTACTTTTTCAGTTTTTTTCGATTTTCTCAAAATTTGCTCCAACGATTTTTTTTTTAATTCAAAAATCAATTATTTTTTAGATGCTCTTTAAAATGTATATTCTCATTTTGCGATTGAAATCTTCTGAAGGCCACTTTACTCTTGTATTTCATAGGAAAGATAGGAAAAATGGTTGCCATGGTAACAAAATATAAATATTTTCCCATACTTATAAATTGTACATCTTGAAAATCGAATGTACCGTACTGTCGGAAACTAAATACATGTCGACACAAAAAATCTGGTGAGACAAGCACAGTACACAACTTTCGATTACCGAAGGTAAGAGAAAGTTGTGTGCTGTGCGCCAGTCACACCAGATTTTTTTTTAATGAGTGAAACCAGTGTGGGAACGCGGTTCCCACGCGTTCCCGCTCCACTACACCCCTGGTCACAGTGCTGTACTAATGCTGAATTATTGAGCCGATTTGAGGCCGAATTGAAGAAAAAAGTGCTCTTCCACAATGATAACGCACCGGCTCACACCTCCGCCCTCGCCACGGCCGAATTGGACTACGAACTGCTGCCCTATCCACCGTATTCTCCAGATTTGGCCCCGTTTTTATTTCCAAACTTGAAAAATCTAGTGTGACTGGCGCACAGCACACAACTTTCTCTTACCTTCGGTAATCGAAAGTTGTGTTCTGTGCTTGTCACACCAGATTTTTTGTGTCGACATGTATTTAGTTCCCGACAGTATGGAACATGAATTCAGATGTAAAATTTATAAGTATGGGAAAATATTTATATTTTGTTACCATGGCAACCATTTCTCCTATCTTCCCTATGAAATACAAGAGTAAAGTGGTCTTCAGAAGATTTCAATCGCAAAATGAGAATATACATTTGAAAGAGCATCTAAAAAATAATTGATTTTTGAATTTAAAAAAAAATCGTTGGAGCAAATTTTGAGAAAATCGAAAAAAACTGAAAAAGTACATCAGTAAAGTACTAGTACTCTTTTGCCGATTTCGATTAAAAGCTTATTTTTCCGGTCCCGGGGGTGTTTAACTTAATTATAAAATTTTAACCTCCTAGCTCAATTCCTTCATGCTTAAAATTGAACACACACACACCCACCCACCCACCCACCCACCCACACCCACCCACCCACAGACAGACCATGTCGCGAAAACCACTTTTTTGGATTCAGGGGACCTCAAAACGTGAAGATCCATCAAAATCTCGACATCGAATTTTTGACATGAATCCAATACTTTCTCTATATATATATATTACATATATACATAGGTAAGAGAAAGTAAAAAAGTCAGAACTTTGAGGTCAGGTGTTAAAGAAGTTGGATCATCGCTGGGTCAAATATATCGAACTAAAAGGAGACTATATTGAAAAATAAATCGCCACTTTTATCTGACCACCCTCGTAAGTGACGTCATTTGGGATGTTTTAGTTAAAAAAATATCACAAGTTCAAGTAGCTAGTAGTAAGAATATTACTTTCTCTACCCTAGGTATATATGTAATATATATATAGAGAGAAAGTATTGGTTTCATGTCAAAAATTCGATGTCGAGATTTTGATGGATCTTCACGTTTTGAGGTCCCCTGAATCCAAAAAAGTGGTTTTCGCGACATGGTCTGTCTGTGTGTGGGTGGGTGGGTGGGTGGGTGTGTGTGTTCAATTTTAAGCATGAAGGAATTGGGCTATGAGGTTGAAATTTTATATTTAAGTTAAACACCCCCCGGGACCGGAAAAATAAGCTTTTAATCAAAATCGGCCAAAGAGTACTAGTACTTTACTGATGTACTTTTTTCAGTTTTTTTCGATTTTCTCAAAATTTGCTCCAACGATTTTTTTTTAAATTCAAAAATCAATTATTTTTTAGATTCTCTTTAAAATGTATATTCTCATTTTGCAATTGAAATCTTCTGAAGACCACTTTACTCTTGTATTTCATAGGGAAGGATAGGAGAAATGGTTGCCATGGTAACAAAATATAAATATTTTGCCATACTTATAAATTTTACATCTTGAATTCAATTGTACCCTACTGTCGGAAACTAAATACATGTCGACACGAAAAATCTGGTGTGACAAGCACAGTGCACAACTTTCGATTACCGAAGGTAAGAGAAAGTTGTGTGCTGTGCGCCAGTCACACCAG
>JAKCPI010020322.1:0-31616 GCA_023213315.1 Euborellia annulipes | reverse complement strand
ATGTCTATAGATTTTGATCGGTAAAATATACTAGAAAAACTTGTTTTGTTGTCTAGTTGTTGTTCGATTGGATTGAGTGAAAGAAAATATCTGCATTGTATCCATTTTACGACACCCAGGGCCCATATATAGGGTGTCAATTTGTCAGAAAACTCCTGAAAGTGTGATTTAAGGTCCCATCCCGGGGGCTGTTGACGTGATGCAAACAACCCTAGCGAGGGTCGTCAATAACCCTCTAACGATCGCGTTTCTTTCTCTTCCTTTTGGGTTTTACATCTAATTAAACTTAATTAAAATGGCGCGAGCTCTTTAGATATGCATTGCCAGATAATCCTGATTTATGCCTCCCAATCGAAAAGACGGTTGGGGTCGTCGGGACTTTTTTTTCCTCTTTACTGGCTCCATTCTCCTCCTTGGCCATTTGTCCTCAGACCAAATGGTCAAGGGACCAATTGGCCGGCTTTTAAAGTACCCATTTAAAGACAGAAATTGTAAAGAATTTCAGATTTTTACTCACCATTAGGAAGGTTTTTGCGTTCCTTTTTGCTGCTGACTGCTTTTAAAAATTCCCTAACCATTTCGTACGTTCTTTCTTTTGTATCGATTTCATATTAAAACATCAAAAGGGAAAAAAAAAAAAATCCAAGTACTAATAAAAAAAAAAGGTCAATTCAAAAGTATTCAATGAATATTAATTACACTATTTAAAACTTGGAATAAATTTAAAAACGATTTTATTATCCTATTATTCGGTCGTATATTTATTTTACCACTATTTAGATTACACGCGGTCCTGAGACTTTTTTTCGGGAGGGGGAAACTGAAATTTTTGTTCTCACCTTGGGGGAGGGAGTGAAACAATAGTTTATTTTTAAAAATCAGAAAAAAATTGAATAAAAACCGCCGCTTCACACCTAACTGCAAACTTGATAAGCATGCATGTTCAATCTTTTTGTACCAGCATGCACAAATTCCCTTCGGCACAAGCATGCATTAATTGGACCTTGTTATGCAATGGTGTGTCAATGACCAAAAATTCAAAATTGAATTAAACACGGAATATTGTTTCAAATGCTTTAATTAATAGACCTAGTATTTTTTATGAAATATGTCCTAAAAAATTTATATTTAATGTTACTTGCACAATTGACAAGAAAAATTATATATAATCCAATGAAAACAAAAAATGTTGATTTTCTCAAAACTCGATGTTTGGTCTTTGACACACCATTGCATAACAGGGTCCAATTAATCAAGCATTATTCATTTAAAATTTCAATATACCGTAAATGTGTATTTAAAGCAAGTGGGTATATCTTGTTATCTTCGAATAAATAACCTTCCGAGTTTGACATTTTTAGGTTAATTTTCGGCATAAGCAGTTTCTTGCACAAGCATGCTTGCGCCGTGTGGTGCCGAAGGAAATTTGTGCATGCCGGCCGTGTGGTACCGAAGGGAATTTGTGCATGATGGTACAAAAAGATTGCACAAGCATGCTTGTCAAGTTTGCAGTTACGTGTGTAGCCGCCTATAGACAATTTTTTTCTTTAAGAATCCAAAATAACTAGTGCAAGATGAAAACTTCAGAGGAGTGGGGGGAGGAGGCATATCCCCTGTCAGATTTAGACTTAACGATTTATTTACTTCTCATCTTAACAAAATTTTTAAAGTACCGAAATCTCCAGTTGTCTAAATTAGCTATTTTTCAAAGTGAAAATAGGTTCGTTAGTTTGCAGTCACAAGGACCACCCGGAAAGGGGCGTGACCACGGGACACTTGTCACAACCATGACTGGAAAGTGTCAAAGAAAAAGAAACACATTAAATAGGCTATATATATATATTTTCTGTGAGAAAATAATAATATAATTTCTTATTAGAGATGTGTCAACTCAATCAAAACTTTTATTATTAGTATTAATTAAATGATGCAAGGTGAATTAAAAAGTGTCTGATTATTTGCGGCCATGACATTGTTCATGAACGCGTCACGTGTGGAGAGAGGGCGAGGAGGCGAGGTGGGGGAAAGAAAAAAGTCGTGGTGGGGGAGGGGATATCACCGTCGTGAAGGAGGGAGGGGAGGGACCAGTTTTTTGACGGATGGATTCCACGAACCGCGCAGCGCAGTCAGCCATCAGACATTTACTTGCTGATATCTACACCTTCGGGCTTTTTGGGCAAATTTTTAAAGACCTATTGTGAACATATAACACGCTTTTATCGGTTCATATTCTAAGGAAATTAAAATTTATTTAATTTTCAGTTTACATTTTAAAATGTTTGTTTGTTTTACAATATCTAGTGGCTGGCGTTTTGATTAAATCCAATATAAATAATAAACAATCTGAATTTTATATCTTCTACCTTATATCTAGTTTTTTTTTTTATTTATTTAAAAGCAAATATAATTTCCGGACCATCTTCCTTCTGTCGACATTTATAAATTAAAATCTCATTTAAAAATACATACGTTATGTTTAAATAATGGAGTATGAAATATGTATAATTAAAAAAAAAAAGGAAGAGAGAAAAAAAAATCTCTTTCGCGAATCAATTTGTTCAAAATTTATTATTAAAACAAAACAAAATCTTATAGCTAATTATTAAACAGATTTTTCCTTTTATGCCTTTAAAAAAATACACTTTAAAGGTCGTATCTTTTCATAAGCCTATAACAAGACTTCTAAAAATTTTATTTAAAAATATTAAAAGTTTGTAGGCCCTAAAATAAGAAAGATATTTTATTGATAATTTTTCGATAAATACTTAGTTAATAGGTGAATTATTTCTCTGTTTAAAATTCTTTGTTGAAATTCGCATAAGTAGGCCTATAGGTAAAATAATTAATTATTCATACCTGAGATTATTTTTGAGAAAAAATAATAAAACTGTATGCTACAATTTCTATTATTTTAGAAGTAGGCCCTACACATGAGTAATAACTTTAGTAGAGAAATAAGACAAGTTAGACAGCCAGTAATTAATAAATCCCAAAAATTTAAATTCATTTTTGGGAATTCCCGAATTTACAAGTATCACCTAAAGGCAGCTACACACGTAACTGCACAACAAGCTTGCATGTGCAATCTTTTTGTTCCAGCATGCACAAATTCCCTTCGGCACAAGCATGCTTGTGCAAGAAACAGCTTATGCCGAAAATTAACCTAAAAATGTCAAACTCGGAAGGTTATTTATTTGAAGAAATCCTCACTTGCTTTAAACAGAGACACAATAAATATTAATATTTAAATTCATTTTAAAATTGAAATTTTAAATGAATTAATATATAACTCAAATTAAATTAAAATTATATTAAATAAATATCAAATGTCAAGACGTCTATAAAATGGCGTAGAGTTTTGCTTGCGAAAATATGCTTGTGCATGATTAAAATTCAATCGAGCATCAAGCGGCCTGCACAATTAAAATGCTTGCGCAAAATTCTCCTATAGATGCTACAATTTGCTTGTACAAAAAGATTGCACATGCATGCTTGTCAAGTTTGCAGTTACTTATGTAGCCACCTTTAGCCCATGTTCTCTTTTTACATAAACAATTTATAGCTGAGATGTTATATTAATAAGAGGGTGAAAATGAGAGATGCAGCTAAGGTTATTTCTTTATTCGATTAATTCACACAGCTGACGTTTCGGTTCCGTGTTTGAACCATCCTCAGAGCTGGCGAAAAGTCATTATGAAAGTGTCATAGTAGTGGATTTTATTCATTGTTGAAAAATTCTTATATTATAAATATATACACAGTGTGATACGACCAGGTACAT
Source organism: Euborellia annulipes (assembly GCA_023213315.1). Lineage (NCBI taxonomy): Eukaryota > Metazoa > Arthropoda > Insecta > Dermaptera > Anisolabididae > Euborellia > Euborellia annulipes. The sequence continues at coordinate 27,835 of JAKCPI010020322.1, read as the reverse complement.
AAATGATTCTCTTTTTAGTAGAAATTTTATTTAATACTTAAAAAAGTGAATTCCGGGGGTTGTTTAAAAACTCACTCTTCCTAAGATAGGATGTCTTGGCTCCCCAAAACGCCTGTGTTTTGATTAAAAATAAATTTGTTTGAATTCCTTATCTCAAGTTTTTTTTTTTTTGTTTTTTATGAAAACAATTTGTTTGGGAAAATATTTTAGATAGAACTCGTAAATTGGAGCGAAGGAATGACTGAGAATGCGTTTGTGATCTCTTTGTTGACAGAGTAGTGTTAAATGCGATTTTAAAAATTTTTTTTTACTTATACCTTCTAAATAAACTCTGAAATGTTATTAGCACCCAAGGCCTTAAGTGAAAAAAAGTTTTTTTCTGAATAATTTGGAAAAAAAAAATCCGATACCTTTGATAAAATTCCATTTGTCATTTCTGTTCTAATCTTTACTTCTACAATGAAAGGATAAAAAAAAAAAACTGTTGTTTTATATTGTATCGATTTCTCTTCTTGGTGTGCCTCTTTAAGGGATAGGGCTTTTTTAAAGAAAGACATTTCAATAGATAAAACATATGTTGTTTTGTCTCTTATTTTGAATCGGTACCAACTAATTATCTATTGAAATTACAGTAGTTTAGACCAGTTAAACAAAAATATTTCTTCATTCTAGTTTATTTACCAACAGGGGCGTCATTTCAGTTTTTACTTGGGGGGGGGGGGGCAAAATATTTTTTTTACTCTATATATACTGGTATAAACACTTTAAATAGACTACTTTAACTTTATATTTCTATGTACACCATCTTCTATACTAATTTATAAAGGTATAGTGTTTGTATGTAGGGACGTAACTCAGAAATTAGCAAATCTACTTTAAAATTCCTTCCATACCGGACAGTCAATTTTTCCAAAACCTCGAAAATTTTGGTCTTTTTTTCAGTTTTTCGCTTATATTTCGTAAACTAAACATATTTTGTCCACCATAGTCCATTGCAAATTTGTAGAGCATTAAATTTTCTAAAATTTGATCTACATAAAACTTTATTTGTAGACCTAATATTAACCCAGATATGGCCAGATCAAAGAGTTTTACAAATCGAGAAAATATGTTGACTTTGACCGGCCGTTTCACGGTTAATATTTCGTCTATAAATTAATTTGATATATCAAATTTTAGAAAATTTAATGCTTTACAACTTTGTATATGCGTGCCACCTCCTATACCAAACGTCCGGGTTCGGACCCAGGCATCCGAAGATTTTATTTAAGCCATTTGGATACCAGATGGCTTAAATAGAAATGCCTGAACCCCAAATACATTTATTAATTACAACGGTTATCGTATAAAGTCTTAAATGGCCAGAGTTGCCGAAAAGACTGTGTGAATGTGTGTGTGAATGTGAGTGTGAATGAGAAAAAAGTGTGAGTGTTTTTTTCTATAAAAAAAAAAAAAAAAAAAAACTTTGTATAATGCTATAGTGGACAAAATATGCTTAGTTTACGAATTATAAGCAAAAAACTGAAAAAAGTCCAAAATTTGTTAGGTATTTGCTCTCCCCCCCCCTAAGCTTTATTACAAAAATATTTTCTCCACAATCCCAGAAGAGGGGGGGGAGTACCCTTGTCCCGACGCCGTGTCCCGACACCTATTAAAATATAATTATATTTCAGACTACAGTATTTATCAATTTTATATTAATTAAAAAAAAAAATATTAATATAATATTGAATAACTTACTTTATTATTATTCCATTTTCTTCCAAAACCTTGGGGGGGGGGGCACCCCCTCTGCCCCCCTCCAATGACGTCCCTGTTTACCAAGTTAAAATATCATTTACATTCTATTTGAAAAGTTGCGGTTTCTTGGGGGTTGTTATTATATTAGGGCGGGTTTTCGTTTCCTGTCTCAAAAGCTGTAATATTACTACATTTTCCTCTCAATTTCAATCCTCCGAAATCATCCCTCGATCTTGTAGTCCGGCATCTCATTTTTTATTTTTACTTATTTAAAATATTTTTTTTTTTTTTGGGAAATTGTAATAAAATGTAAACAATTTTTCTTCCAACCTTTTTAATTACATCTTTATTTAAAAATACTTCAGCGTTTTGATTACTATATATGTAGATTCCTTAAACAAATATAATTCTTCTAAAATATTTAGTCCAATAAATTATATATTTTTTTTAATTAAAAAAAAAAATTAATTAAAAGAAAATATTTCTATATATTTTTTTATAGCCATAAAATTAAAAAAAAAATTCCTCCACAAATTTTATGTGTTGATTTTTTCAATTAAATACTATACTACAAAAATAAATGTTCGCGAGATGAATAAATATTTTAACAAATTTTTTTTTTTTTAGAGAGAGAATTCACGAGAATATCCTCATTCGTAACACATTATTATATTAATAGAGAGGATGGAGAATAGATGGTAATTAGATTTGGCGCAAGTGCAGTTCGTCATAAAATAGGGTCGTGTCATCCGCAGGTGGTGGATCCGGCATCATTTGGCGCCGATGTCTCGATTAAAACACCTTTTTTTTTTTTTTTTATTTTGAACCTGAGCAACACGATTTTGCGAAGTTACCTGGTGCGCTGCTTGGTCGCCATCCATCGGTCGTGACCGCCGCGTTCCTCGATTACGCCGCCCAATTAGGAGGCCATATTTTATGAGCGCCGGCATCTCTCTCTCTTGTCTTTCTTGCTTGTCCTGTCTTAAGGGAATCGAAATCACCAGGGTGTCCTTTTTCTATAAATTTAAATATTTAGATTAGAAAATCTCTTTTTTTAAAAATTAACACTCTATAATATCTCTACTCTAGATCTGGGTTTTTCCTGCCAACTATCGATTCTTATTTCTCTTATCTCACCCATATGTTGGCACCCCGTGAAGTTAAATTTCTTTTTTTTTTTCAAGGCTATTATCTATTCATACTTCTATTTCATTCCCGGGATGTTGTTTCCTTTAAAACTAATCTACTCTTACGATCAAGGGTGTTTGTGTTAGGATTTAACCAGCTGGAATTTTTCCAAAAAAAAAAGAAAAAATATTTTTTCATCAAATATTTTATTTGAGTATGATAAATGTTTTTAATTCTTTTGTATCAAAATCCTCTCCCCAACTGGTGAAAGTTTTCTCTGTACAAAAATCAAATCACTTGAATAAATAAGGAGCGAATTGACATTAGAAGCCGAAAAGACCTTATATAAGTTATATTATACCGTATAATATAATATACGAAATTTAGAAAAATATTTTCACGACCAGAGTAGGGATAGAAAAAGCGCTCGAAATGTCGATGATGGAATCGATATTTTTCGATTCTTGGAATCGATTAATCATGTCTGAAAGTCGACTTTTCAACTTTCAAGTCGACTTTTAAAAAACTCTCTTAACTAGTGCTTAGGAGATTACTCAGTAAATATTAAATATATTTATTTATTTGCAATATACGATTTATTAAGTATATAAACATTTTATTAAATACAACACACACAAATATTTTCTTCAATATTTTTATAAAAGAATATTCTATCCAGAAATTGCACGTGATATGGCACCGAACATTAAAACATTAAAATTGAAGAATTAAGAATGCCACATATCTTCACTAACCGATCTTAAAACGTGTTGATTGGTGTGTTATGTGTAGGTTTTAAAAGAAAGATGAAAGTCAATCAATGGAAACGTTACAAACTATATTACCATCGGATATTAAGTATTGTACGAAAAAGTCGAGTCGTCCAGTGAGAATCGATTCTAATCGACTTGAAAGAGTTTCAAATCGATTCTAAGAGTCGATTATTTTCAGTAAAAGATCGATTCATGACTAAAGTCAGAGTCGACTTTTCCATCCCTAGACCAGAGCGATCACTCCCTCGTAGTCAAAAATGAATAAATATTGTAGTTTTTATAATTTTCTAACTGTTTTTAAGATTTTAAAACTACTAACAAATTTCACTCGCTGGTTTTTTCTATTTTATTTTTTGGAATTTCCTTTGGGGAATTTCCATATCCCACCTGAATACATAATTTACCACGATTGTCACTTATTTACTGACTTAGCTTACTCCTATAAGAAATGTTAGTTAAAGATGGCGGAATAAATTTTCTTTGAAAATGATCCCGGCCGGAATCGAAACGTTAGCCTGTTGGAAATTAAATAAAACAAATGAAAAATAGACTAGCTGCCATCTTCTTAACATTTATCGGAATAAATCTTTCAAGTTTCAAAGAGAAGTAAATTTTTGTCTGTTCACGTTAAATTTTCTTTTGATCTGGAATTGAACACCCATATATTCCCCTAATCTAATAAGAATAATGAAATGTTTAATTATTTACGTTTTTGAAATGACGTAGTTTTCTTTTCTAATCCAATGAATAAAAAATCAATTAATTAAAAAATAATTCCAATTTACGTTCTTCTTATAGCAAACATAAAGTCTTCTTCCCTTCATTTTAAGATGCAACAAGTAAAAAAATAATGAGCCACTCTTTCATCTTACTTAAAAAATCTGTCCCGCTTTGCTCCAACGATGGGAGTAAAGAGAGGATTTTTAAGACTTTTTTTTATGTTATAACACGAAGCCAGGTATATTAGGTGCTTTAAAAAAAAAAAATACACCGAGACAAATAGCCCCGGGAATAAACTAGGTTAGAAAGTATTTTCAATATTTAATTGTGCTTTTAGTTTTCCATCCCTAAAAGAAAACTTTATTAAAAAAAATAAAGAGTGAAATATTTTCCTGATAAAATAATAAATATATTTTAATAAAAAAATTGAATGGGCGTTCGTAAACATAAAGTGTACTTAAAAGTCAGTTGGTTACAGAAAAAAATCTTAACTTTTTTTTTTAAAGCCTTGTGCTTTAAGGGGGAAAAGTTTAGGGCGTTGTAACGCCCCTAAAATATTGTTTGTAATAAGTACTAATTCAGCAGCCATTTCTCATCCGGATGTTGGACATGTGTATTTAAATGAGATATTTTACATTGCTGGTCGACAATAAATATTCTTGTTTTTAGAATACAGCACACCAATTTTCATTCGTTAATGTGAATTGAACTTTTTTTTTTGTTTTTTACAAAACAACATTTCATTCGTTAATTACAATCAGCCCTGGTGAAAAAAATCAATAATTCTATTTTAAATATAAAATTCAACAGTTATATAGTGAACTCTATTTTATTGCCAAAATACGCTGCTTGCATTTTAGCTATCAATAGATTTGTTCAAGGGATGCAGAGTAGAGATTCAGGTCACGCTTCTAGTTCTAGTGATCAATTTTTCTAAAAGTTTCACATAATTACAAGTAAAAATTTCTCAGCCATCTATGATATTATTTATCAAATATTTTGTAGTAAGGGAATAAAGAAAAGAGCAATTGCAGATACGTTTATTTGTCACCTTAAGTTGACGTTTCGGTTAGATATACGACCATCCTCAGGGCTGAAGCGTGTCAACAAAATTCTTCAAAATGTCGAATGGCGATACGCTTCACCCAGGATGGTCTTATATCTAACCGAAACGTCGACTTGAAGTGACTAATTAACGAAATAAACATACCTACAATCGCTCTTTTCTTTATTCCTTACTAGGCCTGCCCAAAATAATCGATTAATCGATTATTCTTATAGAGGAATTATTTCTTACAAGATGTAGATTTTATAGCTGGATAATCGTTAATAGGTAAATAAAAGAATAGCAGCTAAAATTATGATAGAGGATGGTAGTAGCGGGTCAGTAAATGAAATAATTTTAGCTTCTATTCTTTTATTTACCTATTATCTATTATTTCTTTAAAAAATAATCGATTATTTTAAAAATAGAGAGAAAAATGGAAGAAAATTTTCGTTTGCTAAGAAAAAAAAAAGGTCAAATATTTTTGCAAGAAGGAAAAATGAAAATTTTACCAAAGAAAAAAGATATAATCGATTATTTTTCCTATAATCGAAATAATCGATTATTTTTCATTAGTCGAAATATTCAATTAATCGGAGTAATCGATAATCGATTATTTTTTTCCATAATCGAACACCCCTATTCCTTACTATAAGATCTCTCAACTATCCACTTCACTCTAATATCAAATATTTTTAAAGACTTTGAAGATATTAAAATTTGCATCAGATCGAATTGACTTTATAAACAAGACTAATTTGGTTTGTAAAATGTTAATTTAATCTTCTGAAATAGGGAAAAGGTCGCGTCGATTCGAAAATATATAGAAATTTGATTATTCAAATCTGCATTCTCAATTATCGGACTTTCCTATTTTTTTTTTTTTTTTTTTTAAGATTTTTATTTGATTATCCTGGACAAACTTTTTTTTTTATTTAAGGACTTTTTCGGCATTGAAGGCCATTTAGACCATTTTGAATTGTAGAAAATTCAATTTAAATAAATTTTGTCGCCTGGGTCGGGATGCGAACCCGCACCCTTGGTACAAAAAACCAGCACGCTAAACCCCTACACCAAGGCCCGAGGGCCTGGACAAACTTCCCTATTAGGATTTCAAAATTGCTTAATATCGAAATAAGATCGAAAATTTTTAATTTAAATAAAAAAATAAATGGAAAAAATCTGGTGTGATTGGTTGCACAAGCACACAACTTTCTCTTATCATTGGTGTCTTACTTAAAAATAAAATTTCAACCTCCTAGCTCTTTTCGTTTTGAGATATTTTGTTCACAGACAGACCATGTCGCGAAAACCATTTTTGGATTCAGGGGACCTCAAAACGTGTATATCCATCAAAATCTCGATTTTACATGAATCCAATACTTTCTCTCATATATATACATATAGGTAAGAGGAAGTAAAAATTGACCACATCTGCTTCTCTTACTTGCAAATTTTATATTAATTTTTTTTTTTTAGGTATATTGTATAAATTCTTATTACAAACAAAAGATTAGATAATTTTTTCTATCACGCAAAAGACCTATTCTTTTTTTTTTTTGTTGTTTAATATTAAACCACACCTGGCCACCCATCCAAATCAATCCTGAAAATTTCGATTTCGGTAAAAAAAAAAAAAAAATTAATTTAAAAAAAAAAAAAAAGAATTCATAAAATAACTGAAATCTTCTTTTCATCAAAGCATCTCGTTCTCTTCTTTTTTCTTTTTTTTTTTTGTGAAAATTAATCGATTGTCCATGCACCGTTGCGGTCGCCGCATTCCCCCCTCCCCCCCCCCCCCCCAAAAAAAAAAACCTTTTGGGGCAGCGTAGGTCTCAGGTTCGCGCCATGGCCGCCTTGTACCGCTCTGTTTATTCAACACGTTTTAAATTAAGCCCATTCTCTTCGTCTTTTCAGACTTAATTACTTTTCTGTACCTGAACAAACACACGAGTCAGACACAGGTTGTCTGTTTGTATACAAGCCAGTAATCAGGTCCAGCCTTTTCTCTCTCTCTCTCTCTCTCTCTCTCTCTCTCTCTTATCAGCCTCCCTGGCTGGCTTTTTGATAATAGTCCAACCGTTTGTTCTTTCTTACTGACATCCATTTCGTTATATTAAAAGTACTCGTCTTAAAATCTTTTTAATTTAAAGAAAGGATTATTTGGCAGATTAATTTGGAAAAAAAAGTAATTTGAATAAAATTCAAAAAAAAAAAAATCTTTTTCTAACTTCAATTTCCAAATTGCTTTTTTTGAACAATAACCTGAATGACAAATGTCTATAATTAAATTAAACAAATTCAATTAATCAAGATTGAACAAAAATATTTTGCTCTTTTTATTTTATTTTCTTAAGAGTTTATAATGAAATTTTGGACGATGTTATGCATAAAGGAACCAAGCGCTATTATGATTGAAATTGAGATAACCCCGCCATCTTCTAGGGAAAAAGATCTACTTTTTTATTTAAATCTCAACATTTGGCTTAAATAAAAATGCCTGGACCCTAATATATATAAATTCATAAATAACGGTTATCGTAAATGTCTTATATGGCCTGAGCTGCCGAAAAGACAGTGTGAATGTGTGTGTGAGTGTGAGTGTGAATGAGAAAAAAAAAAAAATCTCAACATTATTATACTCGTTGATTTTTTGTGTATAAAACAAGAAAATATGTCTTTGGTTTTGTTTACAATTCTGCAAATGAAATGTCCCTTACTCAGATTTGGGTGCTTGGTTCCTTCACGCATAACATCGTCTGTTTTATCTCACAAATTCACTGAAAGTCCGAAATAATGCTGTAAATGTTATAAAAATTTAATTTAACAAATTAAATTAAATGTAGGGCTTTATATTGATGGTGGGCCAATCGTCCTCTGGCCCCCAGGATTTCAGCTTAGGTGTGCTTTCCACGGCCATCGACTTCGGAAAACACCCCCCGATGCCCTAGATCTACTGGAGATCCCGGGTTCGATTTCTGAAGGCCATGTATTTCGACATTTGATATGTCATCCCATCTTCAGAATTGATACAAATTCGAACACAAAGTGTCGAAATGTATACCAAGTGTTTATTTAATGTAAATGAATAGTAGAATGTGACTGTAGCTGGTATGTGGAATAGAAAAGAGGATGCAGCCAAATAATTGAGCCTCTATTTGGTAATAAACACTCTTGCCCTCGGGGCTTGGTGTAGGGGTCAGCGTGCTAACCTCGTATTCCAAAAGTCGCGGGTTCGGATCCCAGGCAGTCCGATGATTTTATTTAAGCCACTTGGATACCAAATGGCCTAAATAAGAATGCCTGGACTCCCAATATTTATAATTATTAATACAACGGCTATCGTAAAAGTCTTATATGGCCTAAGTTGCCGAAAAGACTGTGTGTATGTGTGTCTGATTGTGAGTGTGAATGAGAAAAAAGTGTGAAAAAAAATAAACACTCTCTATTGGAACGTATCGGCTGGGATCAACCCTGCCATCTTCAGCCTTCAAAGGGCATATTTAAATAGAGTAGTCATTTGTTAATACAAGTTATGTCCAACGAATGTAATAATTCTTATAAATACCAACAAGTACTACCAAGTTCAGGCTTATAAACAGAGAATAGATTATAAGCCTGAACTGAGTAATATCTCTTGTTGGTATTTTTAATAATTATACATTCGTAGGACATAAAATGCAAATAACTTGTATTAACAAATGACTACTCTATTTATGTATGTTCTTTGAAGGTTGATCCCAGCCGAAACGTTCCAATAAAGAGTGTTTATTACCAAATAGAGGCTCAATTATTTGGCTGCATCCTCTTTCCTATTAAACATATTTAATGAAACTAATAATCTTCAAAAAAAAAAATTCAATTTTTACTTTCTCTTACCTATGTATATATGTAATATATATATAGAGAGGAGTGGTTGTTCATGTCAAAATCGATGTCGAGATTTTGATGGATCTTCACGTTTTGAAGTCCCCTGAATCCAAAAAAGTGGTTTCGCGACATGGTCTGTCTGTGTGTGGGTGGGTGGGTGGGTGTGTGGGTGGGGGGGTGTGTGTGTCTGTGTTCAATTTTAAGCATGAAGGAATTGAGCTACAAGGTTGAAATTCTATATTTAACTTAAACACCCCCGGGACCGGAAAAATAAGCTTTTAATCAAAATCGGCCAAAGATTACTAGTACTTTACTGATGTACTTTTTCGGTTTTTTCGATTTTCTCAAAATTTGCTCCAACGATTTTTTTAAAATTCAAAAATCAATTATTTTTTAGATGCTCTTTAAAATGTATATTCTCATTTTGCGATTGAAATCTTCTGAAGACCACTTTACTCTTGTATTTCATAGGGAAGGATAGGAGAAATGGTTGCCATGGTAACAAAATATAAATATTTTCCCATACTTATAAATTTTACATCTGAATTCAAATATTCCCTACTGCCGGGAACTAAATACATATCGACACAAAAAATCTGGTGTGACAGCACAGTACACAACTTTCGATTACCGAAGGTAAGAGAAAGTTGTGTGCTGTGCGCCAGTCACACCAGATTTTTTGTGTCGACATGTATTTAGTTCCCGGCAGTAGGGAATATTTGAATTCAGATGTAAAATTTATAAGTATGGGAAAATATTTATATTTTGTTACCATGGCAACCATTTCTCCTATCCTTCCCTATGAAATACAAGAGTAAAGTGGTCTTCAGAAGATTTCAATCGCAAAATGAGAATATACATTTTAAAGAGCATCTAAAAAATAATTGATTTTTGAATTTTAAAAAAAATCGTTGGAGCAAATTTTGAGAAAATCGAAAAAAACTGAAAAAGTACATCAGTAAAGTACAAGTAATCTTTTGGCCGATTTTGATTAAAAGCTTATTTTTCCGGTCCCGGGGGTGTTTAAGTTAAATATAGAATTTCAACCTTGTAGCTCAATTCCTTCATGCTTAAAATTGAACACACACACACCCACACACCCACCCCACACCCACCCACACACCCACCCACCCACCCACACACAGACAGACCATGTCGCGAAAACCACTTTTTTGGATTCAGGGGACCTCAAAACGTGAAGATCCATCAAAATCTCGACATCGAATTTTTGACATGAATCCAATACTTTCTCTCTATATATATATTACATATATACATAGGTAAGAGAAAGTAAAAATTGAATTTTTTTTTATAAAAGCAAAAAAATAAATCAAGTCTTAGCTGGTGTTTTCATCAATTCATCTAAAAAAAGTCGAGGGGGGATTTTTTTTTTTGAAATTTAAGAAGATTATCATAGCAAGAAATAAATATAAATGGATGGCCAATTAATATTAATCGTTTAATAAACAATTACCTGAGAGAAGAAATATTATTTACAAGGCATAGTAGACAGCAAGCAAAACGGTAGTCACATTAAGTGACTACCTTAAGTAGGATTTCAACAGAGAATCCTATTTAATAACTTATGCAAAAAAAAAAAACAAAAAACAACAACATAATATAATCGTGAGATGTTAGAATATAAAATAAATCTCGAGGATTATGCTTTAGCTAAGATAAAATAAAGGAAAAAGTTTTTTTTTTAAGTGTATTTTCTAAATCCAGCAAAGATATTGTTTGTTATTATTCTTCTTTTTTTTAGAACTGAAGTTCTCTTTGTCCGGTTGGCTTGTCTGTCAGAAGCCTTTTCAATGCACTTTGTGTGTATACAAAATAGCATTAGGGTGGGCAGTTGTGTGTTGTTTATTTTTTAGCTCTCTCGATGACAAAGCTTTTTTTCTTTTTTTTGGTTCAGGGTGGCCAAAAGGAAGTCCACTTTTGCGATTTTCATTAAAATAAAAACGTAGATGGACGCATTCATAAATGTTATACTCGAACGTGGGATGAATGAACGCCGCCGATAGACAAAGGTGTGCAATGATGAATGTTTCTAAAAAGGGGTTCTGTTCGTAAACGGGAGGAAAATATTAAGTTTAACGACAAGAAAATAAATATATAACTTTAACAAGACATGTGAGTGTTTTTTATTGATGAGGCCAAACATCCCATGGCCCCCGGGATTCGAACCCAGGATCTCCGCCTTTCCGGGGCATAGGCGTGCTATCCATTGCACCAGGCCAGCTAAATATATAACTTTGAAATGAGAGAAAAAATAAAAAAGATGATCGTCGCACGGCCTGACGTTTATTGAAATGTAAAATTAAGACTGGAAAATAAAAGAATGGTAGATATTATTAAATTAAGCTAACAGTTTTTTTTTTTTAAACACACACGTTTTTCTCATTCACACTCACACACACAACATTCACACTGTCTTTTCGGCAACTAAGTCAGCCATATAAGACTTGACGATAACCGTTATTTATTTATAATATTTATTGGAGGTCCAGGCATTTCTATTTAAGTCATTTGGTATCCAAATGGCTTAAATAAAATCATCGGACTGCCTGGGGGTCCGAACCCGCGACGTTCGGTGTAGAAGGTAGGCACGCTACCAACTAGACCAAGCCCGTAGGCCTGTTAATAGTTGAAACATGATTTAATTATGTAAAATAAAACTAAAAACACAAGATGATATGTTTTAATAGTCACTCTCTTGAATTCTTATTTTACGTGTAGACCTATTTATTTATTATTAATTAAATATTTTTCGAGATTTATATATTCGAATAAGATAATAGAATTCAAAATACCTCGATTCGGTCTTAACTAGTCATAGATATATTTAATTTAAAAAGACCGTTAGTGTTTTTTTATTGGCGAGGTCAAACGTCCCAGCCAAACATTATTGTTGTAGGTCGAGGGTCCGGTGGCCTGGTGCAATGGACAGCACGCCTATGCCCCGGAAATGCTGGAGATCCTGGGGACCATGGGATGTTTGGCCTCGCTAATAAAAAAACACTCACAGTCTTGTTAAATACAACTATTTATTTATTATACATATTTGTGGTCCAGGCATTCTTATTTAAGCCATTTGGTATCCAAATGGCTTAAATAAAATCATCGGACTGCCTGGGGTCCGAACCCGCGACTTTTGGTATACGAGGTTAGCACGCTAACCCCTACACCAAGCCCCGAGGGCAAAATAATTGTCCACTCTTAGTTATATTTACTTGTAGATCAGCTACCATTACGTTATACCGGTACATTCAGCTGATATGAACAAGGAATGTCATTTTTATTCAGGAACGTAGTATTTTTGTCGGTCTTTTGGGTTTTCAAGTTTACCTATAGAATAAAATAAAAACTAAATTTCTCTATCCACGATATAACATTTCAGCAACCTAAGTATGATAGTCACATATTTTTTTATTTTTTTTTTTTAAATAAATTATAATCTGATATTTGGTTTCTTGAAAGATGTCACTTGAAATAGTAAATATCTATATATCTGATAGATTTATTTTAACTGCAAGGTGCACAACCTGAGTTGAAATTTGATCGGGTCTCTGGATTCCTTTGGCTTAAGCTACCGAAGGGGACGCTCAAGGAATTGAAAGCTCCTCGCATTAATCAGAATCAGGTGAAAAAAAAATGCTCAGCTAACTGTTGTTGGCTTGAATTTTAAAAATTTCAAAAACTACACTGTAAAAAAAAATCTTAATTTTTGTGTGTTTTGGAATTCTAAATTTACAAATGATAACTACTATGCATTTATCTACTAATTTTACAAATTTATGCGTTCAAATATTTACAACAAAAAAAAAATTTTACATTATAATTTTCTACGAAAAATACGGTAGACTATGTATTGTAATTTTACATATATTGTATAATATTTTTCGTTAAAAATTGTATTTTTTTCGAAAGCAGTTTGGGAATTCTAAAATTGCAACACAATTGCACTATAATTTTCGTAAATTACAATTCATTTGTAAATGGTTTTTGTAAAGACTTACTAAATTTAGTATGTTTTTGTTTATGTAATTTTTTTTTTTTTAAATTTATTTAAGGGTTTTGGCTACGTGGCCATTCACTAAAACTCTTTATTGACAATTTTTTTTTTTACAAAATTTATACAGTACCGGTATACAATATTAAAATAATAAATAGTCTACAATAAAATAAAAAAAAATATTTTACAATGAATTCTTATTAGATGAATATAATGCTGGTAAAATCTCTTTAATTATCTTGTTGATAAAGGTTTGGAAATGCAGAGATGAAATTTGATTTTCTACCGACTGTGAAGGGCCCACTCCAAGACTTTTTTGATAAAAGCAAACATTGTTTCTTCGGAATTATTTTGATAAAAAGGCGACTCTACTATTGGAGTTTTTGAAGTTTATGTACAGGGTGCGTACAGTATTTGAGGACACTCATATATGTCATCAATGGAGGACTATAAAGTAACGCAAGAAATGAAGAGAGATGTAGTTATCGTGGCTATATGCGCGAATCACACTGATTTAGAAATCTCCAATTTTCTCAATTGCGCCCGATCATTCGTACATAAGATTCGTCGTGAATTGGAAGCATCAGCTGGCGATGTAGAAACTGTTGCAAAACGCAAAAGAGATGAGGAACGTTCAGACATTACTAGAAATGCACAATTTGTCCAACAAGTGCATGAGATTGGATGGCCGAAAATTTCTATGACCACATCACACCAAACTTATGGCCACCTAGCTCCCCTGGATTATTATGTATGGGGCGTAGTTGAGCGGGAGACCAATAAACATCCCCATAACACTATTGCATCGCTGAAGGATGCTATAACAACTACAATGCTCAACATGAACAAAGAGAATTTGATTCAGGCATGCAGTCGTTTTCGACCCCGGATTGAGTCCGTTATTGCCGCTAATGGAAATTTTATTGAGTAATTGTATATTCTAGAAGTCAATTAACGCCATGTAAAAATTTTGCAAAAAATATGGATAAATTTCTGTTTTAATGTCAATATGTCCTCAAATACCGTACGCACCCTGTAATTTGCTTCCTGAACAATTGTAAAATCAACAAAAATTTTTTACCATGTTCTAACTAGGCCTAATATAAATTCTTTAATTAAATTACATACATTATATCATTTGTAGGCATTGAATAGTCACTTGGTAGTATGCAAATTAGTTGAATCATTGGAAAAAGCTACCCAATTTGTGTTAAAAAGAGGAAATTAAAGTCACTGGCCTTTCTAAGGTCGATTTGTAGAATCCAATAAGTCATTATTCTTCAATTAACTCTAATTATTCGTTCCCTTTACTTTTAAATCGTTGGATTTTTATTCCAACGTTAAATCCAGTACTTCAAAAAGACTCAAGAAATTTATTCTTTCAAGTATTAATACAACCAACTTAGATGGTACATGTGAAGATATATAGTGTTTTCAAGTGAATTGTACTCGCCAATCTAATTTGGCAAAGTTGTCGGCCATGATAAATGCCTGGGCGATGTCCCTGATTAAATTGCGTTGCGACGACGTCGACGACGACGACGGCGTGCACTAAGACGAGGAGTAGGTGGCAATCTAAGGGCGTGAAGGGATTCCACGCTTCTTTTTTTTTTTTGTTCTTCGTTCAGCTCCTCCTTAATATTTTCCATCTCTCCCTCGGGCTCTATTTGTTTAAATTTAATTGCATGGATGGACAAGTTGTCTTTCCCGTTGATCGGCGACCCGGTTTTCTCAATCCGTCCTCTCCTCTCTTCTCTCAGACAAATTGCTGGCAGATTGTTATATACGGACTTGTCCATTGTTTTTCATTTGAATTACAGCTAATATTATTATCATATTAATACTAGAAACATTATCTCTCAATTTTAGTAAAAACAACTTCCTCTCTTCTTTAATTATTTTAAATTGCTTACGTCAAAAAATTTCTAGATAAAAGAATTAAAAAAATTATTTTAAGATGAATAAAAACAAAGGCGGCTTTTTAAAAAGAAAACGTCTCCGAAGAGTTCTTTTGGCCTTTGCAAACATCAAATCTCAGAAACACTTTCCTTATCTTAAGTGGAGGTTTTTTTTATAAAAATTTCATTTTTAAAATTTTTCTTAAGAGACTAATTCAGAGATGATGAGATATCTTAATTAGAAAATTTCACTTTAGGAAATTCTTAAAAAAAAAAAAGAAAAAGGTGAAATTCAAGATAAGATTACCTCTGAAGAATGTAACCTAAAATTCTGTTAAAACATTCATCATTAATATCTCGTTGAAGCTTTTGAATATTTCAACACACATCAAAAACACTTTAGGGCTCTAGAGCAGAGATATAGGTCTCACCTCAGGGATTAACTTCCCATTTCAATCTAGGGACGGAAAAGGCGCTGGAAAAGGCGATTTTCGATTCTCGGAATCGATTAATCATTTCTGAAAGTCGACTTTTCGACTTTCAAGTCGACTTTTTAAAAATTCTATAACTCGTGCTTAGAAGATACTTAGTAAATATTAAATATATTTATTTATATTAATAATATAAGATTTATTAAGTATTTAAACATTTTATTAAATACAACACACTCAAATATTGTTTTCAATATTTTTATAAAGCCCTCGGGGCTTGGTGTAGGGGTTAGCGTGCTAACCTCGTATCCTGAACGTCGCGGGTTCGGACCCCAGGTAGTCAGATGATTTTATTTAAGCCATTTCGATATTAAAATGGCTTAAATAAGAATGCCTGGACCCCCAATAGATATATTAAAACATACCGAGTATCGTTTAAAGTCTTAAATGGTCTAAGTTGCCGAAAAGACTGTGTGTATGTGTGTGTAAATAAGAAAAAAACTGGTGTGACTGCCACAGCACACCTTTCTCTTACCTTCGGTAATCGAAGTTGTGTATGTTGTCACCCAGATTTTTGTGTCGCTGTATTTAGTTTCCGACAGTAGGGTACGATTGAATTCAAGATGTAAAATTTATAAGTATGGGAAAATATTTATATTTTGATACCATGGCAACCATTTCTCCTATCTTTTCTACGGAGTACAAGAGTAAAGTGGTCTTCAGAAGATTTCAATCACAAAATGAGAATATACATTTTATAGAGAATCTAAAAAATAATTGATTTTTGAATTTTAAAAAAAATCGTTGGAGCAAATTTAGAGAAAATCGAAAAAAACTGAAAAAGTGAATCAGTAAAGTCTAGTACTCTTTGTCGATTTTGTTCAAAAGCTTCGTGTCACGTCCCAGGGGTCCTAACTTAAATATAAAATTTCAACTTCCTAGCTCTTTTCGTTCTTGAGATATTTTGTTCACAGACACACAGACAACACACACACACACAGACAGACCATGTCGCGAAAACCACTTTTTTGGATTCAGGGGACCTCAAAACGTGAAGATCCATCAAAATCTCGACATCGAATTTTGACTGAATCCAATACTTTCTCTCTACATATATATTACATGATATCCCACATAGGTAAGAGAAAGAATATGAAAGTTGAGTATCAAAATAAAACATTAAAATTGAGGAATTAAGAATGCCACATATTTCAGTAAAAGATCGATTCTTGACTAAAGTCAGAGCTAAGGCTTTTCCATCCCTATTTCAAACTATGAAAATATTTCTCAATTATTTGATTAATTAAATAAGAAAAATAGGGGCGCATAAATGGCCTCATATGGCGAAAAAGAGCTCAATAAGTAAATTAATCAATAGCAAAAAAAAAAAAAAAAATATTAAAATTTTATTTATTTAATAAATATTATTTTTGAATTTATTTTAGGAAAGGATTAAATAAAACATCTCGAAAAATGTATTGAAAAAAAAAAAATTATTTTATGCAATGTGATTCAAATTATGACTTGAAATTTTTCGTAAATCCCTTTTTTTTTGCCACCATCTTTTTTGCCCCTCCACCATAGAGGCAGAGATTAAAAAATTTTTTTTTCTTAAAGCTCTTTAGTTTTTAAAACTACTTATTTATCTAAAATTAAGTTTTTTAATTCGTCTGGTATTTGTTGAATGTAGAATTGCTCGCCTAAAAAGTTCCCTCCGGGTGGGGGATAATTTATTTCCGTAATTCGAGGGAATTCCACACACAGACTGCCTTAATGGCACATTAGACGCAATGCGGTCACATCTGGCCTGTGGTCCATCGGCAGCTTCTTTCCCGGGGTACTTAATTGAAGTGTTTTTGGTCAAGGGTTGTTTGTTACTTTCCACTCTTGCTCAAATAATCATCATTCACAAATATTTTATTTCCTTCTTGCAGGAACATTCCTAATAAATATCGTGGGACTTTATATTTCATTTTTGTAAAAAAAAAGTATTTTTCTTAATCAATAACTAGTTTAATAAAATCGTGCTTTGTCTCTAATTGTTCCAATCTGGTGGTGACTAGTAGTTCTTTGTCTGTGGAAGAAATGAGCCTATGCCGCCTGTGTTGTCGACCCTGACTAGTCCCTTTGGACTATTAGAGGCCCTTTCGATTAGCTAGCAGCCAGCCTTGGCTCTGTTCCACTCAACCGTCTTGTCGGCAATCACTACATACTCTTGTTTATATGCATGTCTGTGAGAATGTGTTTGTCTCTGGTGCAAACAAATCTTAGACCGTTGCTTTCGAGGAAACTACTCTGCAAACATATGGCAAACATCACTTGACAATTTAAGAGAAACGTCATTTTTTATTACTGATTATTTACAATATTTTCCAGCTTATCATATGAAATTGATCTTCTAATTATGTAAATTCACCTTCTAGAAGGGAACATGATTACTTTAAAAAAGTAAACAATTAAATACTTGGTTATATGTTTTTCATAATTACCTCATGGACCAACACATGATATATATAATTCTTTGTAAACAATTAAGTTAGAATATTGTTGTCCCGGGAGAAATAAAACAGGAAGCGCCTACACACGTAACTGCACACTTGACAATCATGCATGTGCAATCTTTTTGTACCAGCATTCACAAATTCCCTTCGGCACAAGCATGCTTGTGCAAGAAACAGCTTATGCCGAAAATTAACCTCAAAATGTCAAACTCTGAAGGTTATTTATTCGAAGATAACAAGAAATACTCACTTGCTTTAAACAGAGAAAAAATAAATATTAATATTTAAATTGAAATATTAAATGAATTAATATATATTAAATAAATATCAAATGTCAAGACGTCTATAAAATGGCGGCGAGTTTTGCTTGCGTAAATATGCTTGTGTATGATTAAAATTTAATCGTGCATCAAGCGGCTTGCACAATTAAAATGCTTGCGCAAAATTCTCCTACAGGTGCTACAGTTTGCTTGTACAAAAAGATTGCACGTGCATGCTTGTCAAGTTTGCAGTTACGTACGTATGTTCTTAATTTTTGCAAATATTTCTGGCTGACCATTCTCAGTGCAGGTTATAGTAAATTGACGGTTCTTCGTCTGGTGTCTTAAACTTCCACCAGACAAAGAACCTCAATTGACTATGTAAACAATACACAAATTCTACTTACATTTATAATTTCATTTCAATGAGCGATTTTCAAGTGTGAAATATGAAATTAGTTGGGTGGCCTATCTCTCAGTTAGAAATATTGGTTGTCGCAATCCACGCTTGTTTTTTTTTCTTGATTTATCACTAAAAATTATTTTAAATAAAATATCTTTTTCTAGAATTGGGAAGATAGTAATGGATAATAAATAACTTCCCAATGCTTTAATCACGTTGTTTTATTGTAATATTTTTAATAATGAGAAATGAAAAATCGCCTGTGAATTTCAGATATTAAACATGGATTCACGTTGGTCTATTATTTATTAGGATCATGACCATTAGATGTTCTTTGAGCAAGAAAAATTATTTTATTTACGCTATCACATCCTGATGATGTTTAAACAAGCTTCTAGTCATTTTAATGAGCCTGAGTTCCATAATTTTTTTTTGTTTCTCTTTTTAGATAAATTTATTTTTTTTTAGTAGCTTGTTAATGTATGGAAAGAGAAGTCAAAATATAGCTAAAGGATTTCATAAATAAATAAATTCTTATTAAAGTACATTCTCATTAGATGGTTACACACATAACTGCAAACTTGACATGTGCAATCTTTTTGTACAAGAATTTTGCGCAAGCATTTTAATTGTGCAAGCCGCTTGATGCTCGATTGAATATTAATCATGCACAAGCATTTTGCGCAAGCAAAACTCTACGCCATTTTATAGACGTCTTGACATTTGATATTTATTTAATATATATTAAATTTCAATTTAAATATTAATATTTATTGTGTCTCTATTTAAAGCAAGTGAGTATTTCTTGTTATCTTCGAATAAATAACCTTCCGAGTTTGACATTTTAAGGTTAATTTTCGGCAGAAGCTGTTTCTTGCACAAGCATGAAGGGAATTTGTGCATGCTGGTACAAAAAGATTGCACATGCATGCTTGTCAAGCGTGCAGTTACGTGTGTAGCCGCCTCAAGAAACAAAAGCAAAATTAACCGGACGCCTTACTGTCCAATGAATTGAAATAAATATTGCGGAAAACATATATTATACCCATATTTAGTAATTTTTTTTTTTTTTTTTTTTTAATTCAAGTAACCGCTGCGATAAAACAAGATGGGAAAAAGCTTTATTTTACACGACACACCTAAAATTTTTTATAGTCCACTCCATCATAAAATTAATATATTCCTAAAATTTTAATATTAATTAAAATAACTGTCCTACCTTCCTTTTACTTTGTTTATGATATATCAAAATTAATTAATATATCGTCCATTCAGCTTGAGGCAAATTTATTCAATGGCCAATATAAACAATACTAGTATAAACGTAAAGGTTTTATAATAACGAAATAAAAAAAAATCCATTAATTCCCTTTGAACATTATCAAATTTATTGAATTTATCTATCTTTTAAAGAAATAAATTATTTAATCTACCATTATATTTATTTAAAAAAAAAAGCCTTAAGCCTTTAATATCAAATTTATGATTATCATATTGTCTATATTATTTTATATACTCAAAATTTTTATTTATATTTATTAACCTTTTATTTAGTATTTCAATTTTTTTTTTCCTAAATTTTACATAGCCTTTGGGCAATATTTCTAATAAAGAAAAAATGGCTATACATATGCTAATAAAATGAATATTAAATAATTAAAAAATCATAAAGAAAAACTCGAAAAAGAAATTATTTGCTGCTTATTAGATGAGAGAATCTATTTCTTGAAAAATATTAATAAGTACTGATGAAAGTAAGACAGTCAAAGAAAAAAAAAACTAATTATAAAATGCTTTGTTTAATTCAGTTGACGTTTCGGCTGATTCTTCCAGTCTTGTTCAGTACCTTATAATTACTAAACAACAATAAAATTAACCAGGGCCGGATTTCCAAATCCCCCCCCCAAAATTCATAAAATAAAATATATAAAGTGAAATTTAGTGCTAAAATTTTAAATAAAACGAACGGGTGCCTCTGAGGAAGCATGTAGAACGATCCCCGGGAGTCATCGGTATATTAAAAAAAATTAAAAATACATTATAATGTGTTAAAACCCCTAAATGGCCTCAGTTGCCGAAAGGGGAAATTAAAAAAAAATTCTTTAAAATGTACTCTTTAGAGGAGAGGGTTCCGTTGATTGAGAATCGTCCAAAAAAAGCGAAAAATTTCTCGAACAACGGAACGATATACCTATAAGATGTATATATATATATTTTTTTTTACATAGATATATTTTAATAAAAAAAAAAAAAATTGCAGGTGTTATATTATATTTCATAAATTTTTTTGTAATTTTAAAGACCTGAAGAAGGCTCGAGGAAACTTTTTTTGTCTGCCCTATACCTTTCTAATCATTATTTAAAAAGAAATGTTCAAACCTTTCTACCCTAAATGCTATTAATTTTAATTTTTTAAAGTTACACATTTATTTAGACTAATTTAGTATTCAAATGATTTAGTTCATTTTAACACGTAACTGTACACTTGACAAGCATGCATGTCTGCAATCTTTTTGTACCAGCATGCACAAATTCCCTTCGGCACAAGCATACATGCAAGCAAACAGCTTATGCCGAAAATTAACCTAAAAATGTCAAACTCGGAAGGTTATTTATTCCAAGATAACAAGAAATACTCACTTGCTTTAATCAGAGACACAATAAATTTAAATTGAAATATTAAATGAATTAATATATATTAAATAAATATCAAATGTCAAAAAATAAAATGGCGGAGAGTTTTGCTTCAATTCAATCGAACATCAAGCGGCTTGCACAATTAAAATGCTTGCACAAAATTCTCCTACAGATTGCACATGTCAAGTTTGCAGTTACGTGTGTAGCCGCCTTTAGGCGTTCGTTGTATCCACAAAATTTAGGCTCCTTTAACGAATGATGATTTAATGACAATAATGAATTTGATACTTTAAATATAACGCCTATTCTTAAAATTTATTACTCACCTAACTCATATCATTAATATTTAGTTTAATTTGATTGTCCTATATGGACATGATATAAAAATATTTTCGGAATTTTTATTCAGTTGGAAAATTTATTTTAAAGCCGAATTGTTACTTAAGAGCCAACACCTTCAAAAGAATTATGAACTCCTCTTCTTCTTCTTTTTTTTTTCTCTATCCATTCTTTTTTAGAACATATTTTTAAAAAAGATAAATGGATTTTTATATTTTTTGACACAAGACAAAGAAAGGTTGAGGGTCTCGTCAAAAAGGGCTAGCGGCTGGTTAACAAGCAATCCCCTTTCTTGCAGTAATTAGCAATGCCTTTTTTTCTATATATGTATAAATCCCCACCTGCGTTATTTGCTCCAGAGCCTTTATATCGGCGCCGACACGTTAAATAAAACGAATAACGTCGTCTCTTCTGTTGTTTGCATGCTTCTGCATAATTGCCGCTTTGTTTTTAGTTTTTATTCATGCATGTTGCTACTAAATCCGACTAGAAGCTTGATGCTTGACATAACTTTGTTTTTTTTTTTATTTGTTCTAGTGTTGGGAGAATTGCGAGCTTCTTCAATCCAACTTTGCTGTTTGGGGCGCCATGTGCTCGGAGAAGAGTATTTGTGTAAGTATTGTTTTTATTTATTTATTTATTTTTTTTGTTTTGTTTTTAACTTTGATTCCAGACTTTTCAACAACTTTCTAAACAGGATCCATTTAATTATGTCTCTCCCTCTCTCGTTTTTTTTTTTTTAAATTCATGGACATTAAATATTTAATTAGCATCTTAATTGTGAATTAAATTTAACGAAAAAAAAAAAAAATCCGGCCTAATTTAATAACAATTTATTTTTATCGTTTGTAATTAAAAAACAAACTTAGAAAAAAATAAAAAAATTTTTTTTAGGCGGAATGTTAATCTATTTAAGATAAAATAGATTCTAGATCAGATAAAATTCTTTTCTTTTTTTTTTAACAATTCGATACCTTTTATTTTCGGTTAAACTTGCATCAAATATAAATTTTATATTAAATGAGGGGTTCAGAGCAAAACACACAACACACACACAAAGTACACTTTTTACTCTTTTAAGAATACATGAATCCAAGTTAAAGCCTTATATTTAATTTCTCTTAAAATATATTAATACATTTATTTAAAATTTAATTATGTGAGTTGTCATCATTATACATTTATTTATTTTACATCTCGCCCAGAAGCTTATATAAGGGGGCCGAGGGGGCTCGGGCCAATACTAGTTCTGCTTAAATTTTTTAAAATGTTTTTTTTTTTTTAAACACACTTTCTCCCATTCACAAACAGATACACACAGTCTTTTCGGCAACTTACCCCATATAAGACTTTTACGATAACCGTTATTATGAATATATATATATTGGGGGTCCAGGCATTTCTATTTAAGTCATTTAGTATCCAAATGGCTTAAATAAAATCATCGGAATGCCTGGGGTCCGAACCCGCTACACTCGGTATAGAAGGCCAGCACGCTAACCACTACAGCAAGCCCATGGGCTCAAAATGTATTCGTTCTATTATTTAAAATCAAAATAATTAAAAGGAAATGAGCTTAATAATCCACAGAGACTAGCACTAATAACTGAATCAGATAATTGGGTTCATCTTGCCAGGGCCGGAACTACGAGATTTTTTAGGGGGGCAAAATTTAATTTGCCGCCCCCTCCTTAAAATTTTCTATACAAAATTCATATCATTTTACCTTTTTTTTTAGTAAATCTTTCTTTAATTGCCGCCCCCTGATATCTGCCGCCCGGGGCACATGCACCCACTGCCCCCCCCCCCTAGATCCGGCCCTGCATCTCGCCAATTAGAAACTTCCCTCCCCTGCTTTTTTTCTTACACCATATTAGAAATAATTGAACCGATTTAGCCATCTACTATATTTCACAAATTATATATTGAATGAGTATTTGAATTTCTATCATATTCCCAGGGCCGTAGTTTGGAATATTATTATTATGACGATCAAACGTTTTGAAGTGTAAAAAAAGTGGACCACTCAAATGGTCTTTGTGCGAATGTATGTGTGATTTCGAAGATTAGAGATGTTGACAAATGCCACATGTGATGCGATAGGTACATTTTAATTTCATGTTAAAATTCCTTTTTACTGGGGGCGGAATTAATTTTTAAATTTTAGACAGAAGTACATAAAACGTCTATTTGTTTATTGAACTCAGCCTTTTACATCTCATCTTCTGATAGAGGGTGATTCAAGAGAACAAATTTTATTGCATGTTACTGAAAAGGGTTGCGTCTTTTATGTATTTTTAACTGGATTGCCCCGAAACAACTTGACTGATTTTGATGAAATTATTTTTTTCATTTGTTTTAAACAAAATATTAGATTCTATTAAAGTAGAATAAATTTAGCCAGGGGGTGAAGGGGGGGGTATAATAAAAGAAAATTAGATTATTCATTTTTTTTAGATTTTTTTAGGCCTGTTAGAAATTAAAAAATTTATTTCATACAGTATACTGTATATTTTCGTCAAGGGGGCAAAATATAAATAAATTCGTCTTTATAGGCTTTGTAGCTCCCGGATTCTGCAAAGCTCAGCTATTTCTAATAGGAAAATTAAAGTACCCTGAAAGGGATTGTATCTCAAAAAATGTGAAACCTTGGTCCCATAATATAATTTCATCTTATCTTCAAAGTTTCTAACATTGATCTGATATGAGAAAGTCTTGATTAATGCCCTAGTGCCAAATCGTTGACAAGTTGAAATAGTCTTTTATTTCATTTCCTGACTCAAAACTATCTTACTTTAAATCTACACCTTTATTTTTTTTTTTTCGTTTATTTAAAATACTAGGTAAGAAAATTCATTTGGATTTCGACCGTTTCTTTGGTAGGGTGTGTCTAAATTCCTTCCAGTCGCATTATATAATTAATTACAAAGATATTCCTTCATCACGCCAAAATCTCCCTCCTCCTATATTTCTAACACATTTAATCTCATCATCACATTTACAAGTTTTTAGTTGAGTTGTTGTGGAAGCGCTGATATGATCAGTGAATAAGGACAGGGATACTCAATAAAACGTTTCGAGCCAGGTTTCCCATCATTAGTCATTGAAATATACGGAAACAGTAAAAAAGGACTTAAGTTTCTTTTTTGTTTTTCTTTTAAATCAATTGATTCTTTCTTTCTTCAATAATTTTATTATAAAATGCATCTAAAGCTAGATTAGAAATGAAATTTTTGTACTTTTTCTATCTGAGTGAGTAATAACAATAACAGTTCTTAGCAGTATTGTATTTCGATATCAAATTTTGAATTCTTTCATTGGTTTGTAGTTTGACATAGTCAACATTCATAACCACAAACCATAGAGAAGATAGGGATGGAAAAGGCACTCGAAAAGTCAATTTTCGATTTTGGAATCGAGTTGATATTTTTCGATTCTAGGAATCGATTAATCATTTCTAAAAGTCGATTTTTCGACCTTCAAGTCGACTTTTTAAAAACTTTATAACTCGTTCATAGGAGATATTCAGTATTTATTTATTTAAACATTTTTATTAAATATAACACACAAATATTGTTTTCAATATTTTTATAAAAGAAAATTCTATCCAGAAATTGCACGTGATATGGCTCCGAACATTAAAATAAAATATGAAAGGTGGAGTATCAAAATAAAACATTAAGGAATTAAAAATGCCACATATGTTCACTAACCGATCTTAGAAAGCGTGTTGATTGGTGTGTTATGTGTAGATTTTAAAAGAAAGATGAAAGTCAATCAATGAAAACGTTACAAACTATATTACCATCGGACACTATTAGTATTGTAAGAAAAAAGTCGAAGTCGCCCAGTGAGAATCGATTCTAATCGACTTGAGAGAGTTACAATTCGAAATTCTAAAAAGTCGATTATTTTCAGTAAAAAGATCGATTCTTGACTAAAGTCAGAGTCGACTTTTACACCTCTAAGAAAAGACATAGAGATGAGCGACAAATTAAAATTCACTTCACTGACCATTTAGATAGGCCCATATTCTTTTTCCCTCTCAAAAAGCCCAACCCCCCAAAAAACTGAAGGGAAAATAAAAATAATAGAAGAATAACCCTAAACAAAAGATAAAATTTCCCCCTAAGTGGAAGGCACTCCCATTGGTTGGCCACGAAAAGAGGTTTAAAGGGAAGGGGTACTTGTTTCTCCATGGGAAAACAAAATGGAAAATATTTTTTAGGGAATTTCATTTCCTCGTAATATTTATAGTCCTCTTTATTTTTATTTATTATTCTTAAGGGAATATAAGAGGAATTTTAATGAATTCTATTTTCAGAAAGATAATATTCTAAATACTATGCACTTCTATTTTTTTTTTTTTTTTTTTTTTTACACTAACGTCAAAGTCAATAAACTAGAGTATTATAAGTACATTCTCTGCCCCGCACTTTTATCATAACCACTTACAAATTTAATCATTCACTATTAAACTCCTCCCCTTAATATGGTGATGAAGAGGGAGAGAAACGTCATTGAGGTTGGATCAAAAGAGGGGGGGGGGTTGGTTGCTCTGACTTGCCTTTGAATGTCACACGGAGATTTTGGGCATGATGAAATGAAAAAAATGTCAACGAGGGGAATTTACTGACATGTGAGGTTGGTCGGTCTTTGATACTTGGAATTCCTTATGCCGTGGAATGTTTTTTAGAAACGATCATAAGTAAATATATTTACAAATGGAATTCATTTATTAATTAAAAAGTCTAACTATAAAGGCATATGATTAATATATTAGTTTAAAAGGCAGTTATTGTTGTCTATTTGTTTTAAGTCTTTTTGGCATCTTAGGCCATTTAGATTTTAAACGATTACGATGCATATCTATTTATTCCATTTGGTACTATACTCAAATGATCTATTTCTAATTGTATTTTTACTTTCTTTTACCTATAGACCTATATGTTACTATATGAGCCATTTATTTTGAAAGCGGCCTAAGTCCATTTATACTTAAATTGAGATATTTAAGGGTTCCAATGCAATTAAAAATATATGAACAGGATACTGCTTAAGCGTATCTAAAGGTGTTCAATTTATAGTTCCTATTAAAATAATGGCAATTATTAAGTGAATAATATGCGCTTTCTTACCAAGGATGGAGTTAGGCCACTTTCAAAATTAACAACTAGTTTCGTTATAAAATTTGAAGGAGTCTAACATAATTGAAGATGCTACAAATTGGCAAAAACAATACTCAATTTATTTTACATATGAACATTTCAACACAATTTATGAAATTCAAAAGATTTTTTGACGAACGTTTAAAATGTACAAAATTACAAACTTCCATAATATAACATACATAAATTACAAAGTAATTCATTACTCATCACATTGTGTGTGTGAAAGGGATTTGAAGAAATCAGGACGTTCCTGTGGTATATATCGTTAGAGGTCAATTATGCCAATTAATATTTTGCTACAGTAATTTGTCTGTACAAATACAATATTTTCGAACTTTCTTGGTCTACCTCGACGTGGACGGACTTTAAAATTTTCTTTCTCATTCATTTAATCTTATAAAAAATTTTATAAGGTTAATTTCTGACAAAACGCATCCAACATACTTTTACCCAGTTTATTGATTCTCCATTATGTTTAATTAATTATTTAAAATTACCTTCTTCACTGCTTTCGAACATTATCAATAATAAATATCTTAATTTAAATATAACGAGGAGGCTCGTGGCTAAAAGGATAAGCTGCGGATTACGAATCTAGGAATTGCTATACAACTCGGGTTCAAAATCCCACTTGCCGTGAAAATTTTCGAACATTGCCAATGTCTCCTCGGTCTCTCTGTAATTGGAGTTAATTAAACTCTGTTGAAATATTGAAAAATTAAAAAAAATAATAATTAAATAAATGTATTGGACTTAAGCTACTTTCAAAATAAACTGTTCCATTATTGAACTAACTTTGAAAAGATTTTAATGGAAATACATGTTTTGAGGTCACCTGAGTTCAAAAAAGTGATTTTTGCAACATGGTATGTGTCAGATTTAAACTTTCTACCGTAGGCTTAAG